>OY756439.1:25935584-26235584 GCA_963576905.1 Mystacides longicornis
GTTGGCCAACTGAAATTATTACTTGCTGAGTAATAAACAGTTGATAGTAGTTCGAACGACAAGTTCAAAAGGTGTCTGCGACAAGCTAAAACAACGAATAGGCTTGTAAAAAAATTGGCTGGCTCACTATCAATGGGCGTCCCACAAGGATCGATATTGGGCTCTTTTTTATTCCTATTCTACATGAATATGAATAAATTGGTTGAATGTGAGGGCTATGCTGATGATATCCAGATATATAGGAGGTGGAACTTGATAAACAGACAAAATTGGTGGGAGTGTTTCTTGAGTCTATTGAAAAGGTGTTACAATGGATGTCTGCTTGAACCTTGTTTGAACTCTGATAAAACTGAATTCATGTGGTTGAAGTTTTAGTCGGCGCTTTAGAAATTTTCAAATGACGTATCGTATTATTATCAACGTATTATAAGAAGTTCAGAGTCGATTCTCAGTAAGTATGGGAAAACTATCTAGGATAGGAATCTTTGGACTTGTTGGCCAAGGAGAAAATCCGCCTGCCACCCTTTTGAAATGGAAAGTGTTAAATTTCTACATAATATATTATGATGAATATTTTTATAATACGGATAAGTATACAAACAGTGATGATACATAAACGATTACATACAGTACAAATATTTTTATTCTCATTAACAAGGGGTCAGTCACATTGTACATTGTTATGGACAACAAAAAAGCCGGTAAAGTATATACGCAAACATTAATTATTATAAGTAGGTGAGAAGTAAAAGACAAGCAATAGAAAAACGTAGGTAATGTAGGGTTAACTGGGGAAAGGGACGTTGGACTTGGCATAAAGAGACTCTTAGGAATAAAGAGACATGGAAGGAAAATGAAGATAGAGGAAGTTATTGCACTGACGTCAGGTGTTCGAAATAGTAAAGGATGAGTTGTTGAAGTCAATTTAGGTTAGAAAAAACATAATACCAAGCACTCTACCAACTCACGTTAGCTTGAATTTCATTAAAAATTTGTATGTATGTATTTAGCACGTAAGGGGCAAAACTATGCGTCACCAAGCTTGCATAAGAAGACCACGGAGTCCCCTAGTGTGATGATTCCTGACTTGGATGTTGACTGGATTGAGGATGACTTGCTCCACATAGCCAGTCACCCCAACTGGGAGCTGCTGGACAATGAAGACTGCGGTCAGAATTTCAAGGCGAGGATAATTGGAGGGCATGCGACGGAGCTGGGGGAGCATCCTTGGATCGCTAGATTGGGCCGCTACATAATCCGAGAAGGTAAATAATCCTCATTGGCAACATGATCAATAGTCGCTTTTTAGTTTCAAAAGCCAAACATGCGCTGTTGAAACTCGTGTTTATTTTCTTTTAACCATGGCTTGTGTTTCTTAAGAGGCAGGCGTAGAGGAGGAATCTCCCCTATTTCATATTCAAATAAGAACACACTCCGACAAGCGACATTTCCTTTTTTTTATACTTCTAATCTAATTCTTGAGAACGAAAGATCGATCCATTTCATTTATTCATTTCTATCTATACGTCATGTATTATTGCGTTTGTTTACTATTCCTTTTATTTATTTTCAATTACTTTATACACCTATTATTTATTTATTAGAATCTATTTTTTTTTACTTTTTGATAGTTTTTTTGTGTTTGACTATTGTTAGCTTTAATGACTATTTGTAACGAGTATTATTGTGTTTTGCATGCATTTATGTGATATACATAAATAATTTAGCTAATAATTATTATTGAATACCTGATCCGGATTCATGAATTTCTAGCATTCTATTTCTTAAAAGTACGTTAATGATTTTTATCCTGCAATAATAACATTTCATTTTAATTTAACTTGTTTCTTTTGCTATTTTGCGTTAGCCTATTTTTCTTATGTTTATACGACAGGCTTTAACCTCGTGGTAAGATGCATCTCTTGTAATTTATATACCTACTGTTGTCCCTCAAAGTTGAATGAAAAAATAAAATATAAAATTTCCTTCGTGTTCTTGTACACCTTTAGATTAGTATATATTTTTCTTTGTTCTGTTGGCACTCATTCTTTTATCATCCTTATACCAGCTCATCATGTCAACGTTTGCTTTTACACCTCATTAAATCGACATATACGTATTCTATGTTCCATGCCGTTATACCAGAAAATGATTTTTTTCTCATTCTGTCTAATATTTCTTCTCTGAAAACACCAGATAAACAAAATTTACCTCAAACTTCTGGCATTTAGAAGTGGTTACAAAATTCAAAATGGCACCAAGTTGCACTTTTGTCGGTCACTTAATGAAATATTTGGGTTTCATATTGTTTGTGTTACTCGTCTAGGAATCGTGCAGGAAGTGGACTGGTTTTGTGGCGGGTCTTTACTCAACAAGAACTTTGTCATCACCGCAGCCCACTGCACCATGGAGTTAAACTTGTAAGTAGGTACCTACATCCGCTCTCTCTCTAAATATAGTTTGAGATTAAGCTTTGTGATTTTTGGTTAACAATGTAGGAAAGTGGCTTGTAGCATGGTGGGTGGTGCACTAAGACCTATTATGAGAAACAAAAACGTCTCACTACAAGCTAAGAAACTAACTAGTGCATAAGGTTATCCTGTTTCTATCAATGATGTGTAGCTGTGAACTGTGGACATACACAAAAAGGAGAATGTAGTAGAAATGAGAGCTGTGTGAGGAATATGTGGGAAGACTATTACCCTTATCTCTCGATGGCCTATTTGGGTCAGTAAGGGTCTGTACAGATCTGAACACGCGCGGAACCTCAACCAATGCAACGTTGCACGCAACGTATCAAATTTACATAATTGGCTGTGGTCTGCGGTGGTCCGTCACGAACCGCGTGCTATGAATTTTGTTGCGTTACATGTAACGTTACATTGGTTACGTTACCGCGCGTGTTCAGTAGGCCTAGACAAATCTCATTTAGCGATCTACTACAAACGAATTCTTCGACAATGTAAAGTAGGAAAAAAAATAACTGTATACTTTTTATATAATTGTCTTTGATTGGTTTAAATAATATTGTTTGACCATGCAGGACCTGTTCCTGCGAAACTAGTCAGGTTATTAAATTTGTGGAATATCTAATAAATTGTTTTATTTAAATAACCGTATTTAAATAATTCCACCAAGAATTTATTTTTATTTTACTTTAATAAAGGTGATCGCACTCAGCATAACAGCATACGCCTTTTCGCTGAGTGCGATGCGATAAGAATGCACGTTCAATGCGTTAATTTAATTGTTTATATGTTCCAGTGGACAGTTAATTGTTTCGCACTATACATTGGCGAAATCATCGTTTGTAGTCGAACGCCAATTTGAATAATTTAATTATTTGTCTAGACCGGCTGATGTGTACAGTGTTTCTAGGCAATCAATAATAATAAAATTGTTAACAGAATGTTTATTATGGATTAGGACAATTAAATGTTTCTTACACCTTCATAAACAACAAGGAGATATTCCTAATATCCGTCTATTTCAAATATTCGGATGATGTAAATACACACCTTCAGCGCTTGGAAGACACTCTGACGGCTCTGAGAGGAAGGCCCATTGTCATCTGTGGAGACTTTAACGCTCGTTCACCCTTGTGGTTTGATCGTCCAAATACTCATGGATCTGGAAGTGGTAGGGCGGTGGAAGAATTCCTGTTTTCACATGGGCTCCACCTCCTAAACGCGCCGGGCCCAGCTACATTTGCGGGAGTTATGGGGGAGAGTTGGATAGACCTTTCCTTATGTACAGACGACCTGATTCAGATTATGTCGGATTGGACGGTACACCCGGATGCACTATCTACTGACCATAGATTGATTACTATGCTCATAGGTGGCGTTATGCCAATGACACCGTGCGGCATGTGGTCATTTAAACGAAGAAATCAAAACTGGAACTACTTTTCAATTATTCTTCAGCAAAAACTTGTTGATTTCGAAAGGATTGCTGTGGAGCGTCCAGAGTTCTTAGGTTGCTACTTCAACGATGCTGTAGTATCAGCTGCTAATATATCTTTAGGGAGAAGCAGACCGCGTGTGACGGGATCTTCTGCTCCATGGTGGAATCCTGAATTGACGGAGTTGCGAAAGGAATATAAAAGAGCAAACCGCAAATATGGGAAAGTTCGAAGTGGATTGGTGCAGTTTAACTCACCTATTGCATTATTTCTGAGAACATCACTCTGCAGGGCACGAAGAAAATATCATCAAGCTATAAGGCAAGCTAAGGCTGAATCCTGGAAGGAATGGGTAACCGAGGTAAGTAACACTGACCCATGGTCTGCAACTAAGACTGCCGTCAGAGAAAGCAGAACAGCTGACCACTATTTATCCAGTGTAGTTAGAAATGAAGAGGATACATTGGGAATTGAAGAAACTCTAAGAGCATTTCTCGATGGCTTGGTTCCTTTGGATTCACCTCTACATGATCTTGATGAGCACAGGAGTCTTAGAGAAACAGCTTACTGCCCACCAGCGGGTGTTTCTCCAACCCTTGGTATTGAGGTTACATATCAGGAACTCAAGGAAATTATTGCCGGCCTTGGTCCACGGAAGGCTCCTGGTATTGACAGGGTTACAGGTGAGATAGTCAAGAAGGTCTGGGAGGTATCGCCGGAAAGGATTCTTACCCTTATGAACACTTGCATTAACAGTGGCATCTTTCCTAAAGTATGGAAGAATGGCTTGCTTAGGGTCATACCAAAGGCAAACGGTAAACCACTCTCGGATATCAAAGCCTATAGACCGATCACATTGCTGCCTTCTTTCGGTAAAATTTTAGAAATTCTGATACGGAACAGACTGTCGAGTGCGCTAACTAGCGGTTGTTCTCGCCAGTTTGGTTTTAGACGTGGTCTATCTACCGAGCACGCCATTATGGAGTGTTTGAGGTGGAAAGACGAACGCAGGGAAAAGTATGTTCTGGGTGTCTTTTTGGACATCTCAGGTGCCTTCGATAACGCATGGTGGCCCCTTATATTAGACAAACTGAAATTAAGATGTTGCCCGCCTGATTTGTTCAGCATTGTTTCGGATTATTTCAACGATCGAAAGATTACAATCACCTATGGAGGATGTGTGATCGAACGGGAAGTTACCATGGGATGTCCACAGGGATCCGTTCTTGGGCCTTTTTTGTGGAATGTCTTATTTGATGATTTATTGACAATGATTCTTCCTGATAATGCTACAATAATTGCATATGCGGATGATGCCCTTCTTCTCTTGGCCGGAAACTCTAGAAGCTCGATTGAGAGTGAATTCTCAAGAATCATTCGTGGTGTAATGAATTGGGGCAATCTAAATAGACTGGAATTCTCAGCAGCCAAGACCGCGGCACTATTGATGAAAGGGAATTTGAGTAGAAATCGTAACCCGGTGCTTAAAATGGGGGATAAGAGTGTGAAAGTTGTTGACTCTTTTAAATATCTTGGAGTCACGTTGGATAGAGGATTTACCTTTCTTCCACATGCAAAATCTGTGTGTGATAGGTCGAAGACTTTGTTTGCACTTCTTCGGAAGCTCAGTAGTAGGACATGGGGTTTTAGACCGAGTACCTTGCTTGTAGTATATCGTGCAACGTTTGTTGCCCAGGTATCATACGCATCTCGCGCATGGTCTCACAGACTCCATATTGGATATATTGCCTCAGCTCTTCTAAGAGGTCAGAGACCGGTCTTGTTATCTTTAACACAGGCGTGTAGGACTGCTGCTAGTGATGGCTTACCAGTAATTGCTGGTGTTTTGCCGGCTGATCTGGAGGTTTTGCAGTCTTCAGCTATTAGATCGCTTAAAGTAGAAGGTTTCGTAGAATATTTTGGTGTGATAGCTAGAATAAATACAGAACACGGTAGTTTAAAAAATGCAATCGAGGGCGTTCGTGAAAGAACAATAGAGGTCTGGCAGGACAGATGGAACTGTGGGTTGTCTGCGAGGCTGGTGTATCATTTTTTTCCCAGACATAAGATCAAGATTGAGCCGTAAATTTATTGTCTTTGATTTTTTGACCTCACAGTTGATAACGGGTCATGGAAATCTGAAAGCAAAGCTCTATGATCTTGGTCTGGCTTCTGATCCATGGTGTCCGTGTGGGGGAGGACGGCAATATTCGGACCATATTCTTTGGGAATGCCCTATGATGAACATCGCGAGAGACGAGCTGATGGCTGGATTCACCCATGACACGCCCAGACCTATTTGGTTTGGGGAGATTTTCCTAAATCCCACGAACTTTAGGTGTTTTTGCGCCTTCGCGGAGGACTGGAGAGAGCAATGGGATAACCTGATGCAGCCCGTCAGCGAGGCACCACTCACGTAGTCTCGTTGAGTTGCGTGTTTCAAAATTCATTAGATACCTCTGTAACTTTTATTGTGGGTGCATTTTTTTTTTTTTTGCGTAATGGGCTTAATCTGGTAAAAAACGTTGATGGGTTTATTTTTGGTTTAGTATGTGTTTTAGCTTGTTTATTTTTATTATTTGTTGGGATTTGGTTATGGTGTAGTTGTTGGGAGGAATCATTAACGGTTGTTAAAATTCAAATTAAACTTAAAATTTCCGCAATTTAATTTAATTATAATTGTCAACTCAATCTGAAGTTTTTCTTTAATTTACACTTAAATGAATTATTTGTTGCAAGGATCTTTTTCTTTGCTTTCTCTTTGCGCGTCAGATGAAGTCCTTCCGACTTTATTCTGAAACCTTGCACTTTTTGTCTCCTTTTTTTTTTTTTTTGGCTTATAAAGTCTGGATGAAATGAGAACTTAGGTTCCTGAAACATCCAGGGGTATGGGAGGGCGCAACCCTTAATGATTACACCTTCATAATGTTATAAACAACTGAACAGTTTATTTCTGGCTCAGACAATTTAATGTTTATGATGCATAGACAATTTACGAGTACGACACTATACTAAAGAAAAATAAAAAAAAACTTTAGAAAAATAGCTGAAACTAAAGTTTGGGATGCACAAGGGGCTTTTATGAATGGGAGGGGATGTGCCGATCAGATCTTTGCTCTGCGGATGATTACGGAGAAGCTTTTGAGTAAACATCAGAAGCTTTTCTGTGCATTCGTAGATTTGGAAAATGCATATGATAGGGAAGATAGGGGTAAATTATGGGAGGTTCTATCAATCAGTTCTGTCTTACGAAGGGTGTGAAGCAAGGGTGCGTCATGTCACCATGGTTGTTCAATTTGTTTTTTGATTTTTGCGTCAGTGGGCTAAAAGATATAAATATAGGGGTTGAATTGAATGGAATAAAGGTATGTGCGCTTATGTATGCGGATGATTTAGTACTTATGGCTGAGTGTGAAAATGATTTGCAAGAACTTGTGTCAAGTGTGTTTGAAAATTGTGCAAAAAACGGTCTAAAAATGAATGTCAGCAAAACAAAGGTTTTGGTATTTGAAAGGGATGAAGCAAGAACGAATTGCAAAATAACGGTAGAAAATGAATGTCTTGAGCAAGTGAATACTTACTTTACTTTACTTTTCGAGTCCGGACTTCAGACTTTGCCACTCCAGTATGCAGCGGCGGATATCGCTTTGTCATTCGCCCTCACAAGGTCCTCCACCCCACAAGTCACCTGCATCGACGGGCACGTCAACAAGTGCAGGTCGTCCTGCAGCTCCCCACAGTCACAGCTCACCTCCTCACCCTCAAGGAATCCCCATCTTCGCTGGTTGGCCCTGCATCTGGTTACCCCCACTCTGAGCCTATTCAAAGTTTTCCAGATAGGAAAGTCAAGGCTGTGCGCGGTATTATTTCCCTCCAAAGGCGCCATCCAAAGTCTGTCACCAAGTTCGAGCTTCCATTGATCCTCTCTGTGTTGTTTCATTGACGTTGAGGCATCCATAATGGTGGTTGTTTTAAGGAAACTCTTCCTCGATGTCAGTCTCTGGGCCGCCATCTCATGGCCGAAAAGGGGGTGTCTTGTATCGTGGACCTGCTTATGCCTCTCCGCGTCCGCAGCAGCCCTTCTTCTGATGTTGGGTGGAGCTATGCCAATAATTGGATAGAGTTTGTGCACTGGTGTGGGCTTCAGGCATCCGGACACCAGCCGTGCCATTTCATTTATAGCAATATCCACCTGTTTGGCGTGCGTAGACATCTGCCAGACCGGACAAGCATACTCGGCCGCAGAGACGCACAAACTCAAGGCAGTGGTGCGGAGAATACTTGGAGATGCTCCCCAGGATGTTCCAGTAAGTTTTTTTAGGATGTTGTTTCTGGCTGAGACTTTCTGTTTGGTGTTGCAGCAGTGCTGCTTGTATGAGAGTGTTCTGTCCAGTGTGACACCAAGGTATTTGGGCGTCTGGCAGTTCTCCATCCTCTCACCCCTCCATGTGACATTCAGCTCTTTTCCCGTGTCCCTATTACGCAAGTGGAATGCGCAAAGCTGCGTTTTTCTTGGGTTCGGCTTGAGGTTATTTGCATCGTAATATTGTCCGAGTGCATTGAGAGTTTGGGTGAGCCTTTCCTCCACCAGTTCAAACGAATCTTCCTGGGCTGCCACCGCGGTGTCATCGGCGTAGATAAATTGTCTGGTTTCCTTCGGTGTGGGTTGATCTTATTTTATTTTATTTTAATCATTGTCACATCAAATTCATACATATTATACAGTTCAAAACAATAATACACATCAGATACAAATAAAAAAGAAAAATTTGCCGCCTCACTAGGTGTGAACCTGTGTTGAGGCTAGCATGCATATACGACTAGGCACATTAAGACACAACAAATCTTTGGAAAATAAAATTAAAGAACAAGATGATATTAACAATGATAACAAATTACAATAATAGTATTAAAATGCAATAACAGTTATAATTTACAATAACAATAATAAGTTTCAACAATATAAATTAAATACAATAGCAATAACAAATTACAACAATATAAATAAATTGCAATAACCTTAATAAATTACAAAAAACAATAATAATAAAATACAACAATAATAATAAATTAAAACGGGACAGTTGCACAATTAAGCATACAAAGAAATCCAAAAGAATATTTAAAGTATACAAGAACAAAATTAATAATAGAGCCGCGGGCTGTCAAAAATTAATAATAGAGCCGCGGGCTGTCAAAATTTAATAATAGAGCCGTGGGCTGTCAAAATATAAAATGTCAGAACACAAGAAAAAAAAACGAAAACAACAACAATAACAGCATTCGCCACAACAGCAGCAGTTGAAGTAAAACAAAATGCACAGCAACAATAAAAAGGCAATTCAAAGTAAAATATGTCAAAAAAAAACAATTAAAATTACAAAAATAAAAAAATTAAAAAATAAATGGTCAAAGGCATAACACAAACAAGCTTAGAACCAACACAGAACAGAAACATACAATATACTCTCATATTAACAGCACCCACAGAGCACAGCCACAGCCTCCACAGTCAAAGAAAACCCTCAGCCCACACCAACGCCATCATGAAACCACCCAAACAAACCCCATCGACAACCTATACAATCCTTCTGAAGATCATATCAAGTACAACGTCCCTGCTCACAGTAAGCAACCATACTCTTATACACTTTTTAAACTCGTTTACACTCTGTATACTTCTCAAAGTAGGGTCCAACCCATTGAACAATCTGGGAGCTAAAAAGTGGCCGGATCTGAATCCCAGGGCACTGTGTACTGATGGTACCGCAAGGAAACCCTGCACAGCAGATCGAGTTCTTTCCCCTGTCACTCTCGTCAGTTGGCCAATTCCCTTATGTAGTCTACATAACACCCTCAAAACAAATATCTTTCTAACCTCAAGTATACCATTTGTCTGACTAAGGAACCCCATACGGTTCATGACTCTTATAAGTGCTTTTTGTGCCACGTTTACTGAATATAAATGAGAATCATTGGTATAGATGTTATAAAGGATCGGCGCCAAGACGCTTCCCTGCGGCAGGCCATTTTTCTGTGTTCGCCACCTGCTATCTTTGCCCTGCAGTGTTACATAGAAACGTCTGTTACCCAGGAAATTGCGAATCAAGGATGTTAGCCGGAAGTCTTTTGTCATCTTATATATCTTGTTGACAAGTTTAGCATGGTTCACCGTATCATATGCGGCTGTGAGGTCCACAAAAGCCACACCTGTCACTTTCTTCCTCTCAAAACCATCTTCGATGTGCTGCACTAATTCTTCAAAAACGTTACTTGAAACTTTGTAATACTTAGCCATTATACCGATTTGAGGGGTTAAATAAAACTTTGCAGTATTACGATATTTTTTTTATCCGAAATATATTTTCGGCCGACTATGCGACCATCTTCAGCGGAGAGTTATTATAAACTGACAATTGATGTTTTAAATCTAACAAATTAATAGAACAAAGAAAATTGAACAGAGTTAAACGAAGATTACTCTTTGTAGACCAGGTAACAAATGAAATCACTTCCAGACACACAAAAGACACATTCAGACCAGCACTTTATACTAACAATTCACTAAAAAAGCACCTATTTAATTACAAGCAAAAAATAGACACCAATAAGAAATCGGGCATATATAAAATCAACTGTAAAGAATGCAATATGGGTTACGTGGGACAAACAGCGAGGCAATTTGACGTCAGAATTAATGAACACCACAAAGCACTTCAAAATATAACCATCAATTCGGAAATGGCTGACCATTGCAGAGAAACTGGACATCACATAGACACAAATAATATACAGTACCTACATATCCACCACAAAAAAGGACACAAAATGAACAGTTTAGAAGCATTAGAAATCCATAAAAATAAAGACAATTTAGTTAACAACCAAATACCCACACTATCGCCCTTACTCACACTCTTTATAAACAAACATACACCTGGAACCACGAACACAATACAAGCACCTACACAACAAAACCCCTGATATTTTCTATTCCTTTCTCCGATGTTTTGTTTTTATTATATTCCTTTAAGTATTTAATTTTTATTTCTTAAGTCTTTATTAGCGTATACCAAATATTATCATACCAATTAGTTTAATTTTGTCAACTTATACCAAATTTAATATTGTCAGTCAATATGTTTACATCTTTTGATTTATCATTTTTAATTTAAATGTATATCAATATATGTTCTTAAATTTTATTTTAGTTTTCTTCTTTGTATTAGTGTATATCAAATAATGTCAATCAACATGTTTAGATCTGTTGTCTATCGCTCTCCAATTTTCAATTTTTATTTGAGTAGGTATATCAAATGGGACCAGACAATAAGTTTATATCCATTGTTTATTAGTTTTTAAGGCCTATTAATGTACGTCAAATATTAGCAGTCAATATCTATACATCCTTTTTCTACCACCCTTCAAGGGTACCTACCTATATGAAATGTGCCAACTACTAATAATGTATTATGTTTACCTAAAATTCAAAAATCATTTTTTTATTTTTTTCATGTTTTAAATATGGTCAGTTAACAATGTAGGTACCTACATACTTGTAAGCTTTCGTACCCTTTGTATGTCCCTCGGCATTTTGTTTTGTTTTATTCAATATTCTTCCTTTTTTTTTATTATTATTTTTTTTTTTTTTTTTATAAATTATGTCACCCTTAAAAAATTCAATTGTCTATAGACAGTTGTTCTGTTAAGTTTAACTCTGTTCAATTTTCTTTGTTCTATTAATTTGTTAGATTTAAAACATCAATTGTCAGTTTATAATAACTCTCCGCTGAAGATGGTCGCATAGTCGGCCGAAAATATATTTCGGATAAAAAAAATATCGTAATACTGCAAAGTTTTATTTAACCCCTCAAATCGGTATAATGCTGCACTAAGTTTAGAACCTGACCAGTGCATGACCTTCCTGGCCTAAAACCAGCCTGCTCTCCTATCGTATGGTTATCAATGTGACTGGATATGCGGTTCAGTATAAGGCGTTCGAAAATTTTGCTCATATGGCAAAGGAGGGACACAGGTCTAAAGCTCTTAGGGTCATGAGGTTCTTTTCCCGGCTTAAGGAGTGCAGCAACACGTGCCTTTCTCCAGAGCTTCGGCATCTTTTCACTCTCTACGCATGCATTCATTAGTCCTAGGACCCACTCCATGGTTTTTGGTCCAAAGTGCTTGATCTGTTCGACTCTTACCTCATCCAGGCCAGCCGCTTTGCCATTCTTCAGCGTGTTTATTGCCTCGCTCAGTTCGCCCTGGGTGAAAGGGGTTCCCAAGAAGTTATTTTCCTCTGCTATATCACGGACAATGGGTACTCTCAGTTTCTTTCCACATGTTTGGCCATTAAGTAGCAGTTGGTGAGCTATTTGGTTTGGAGTGATATTATATTTAGTGGTCTGTGCTGATGGGTCATTACTGAGGTTTTTAATTACCTTCCATGCTCTTCTGCTGTTTTGCTTCATGTCGAGGTTTTCAATAAGGTCACACCATTTATCTTTCCTGCTGTTGGATATGTTCTGCATCAGAACCTCCCCAGCTTGCAGTGTATCCTCTGAGAATGGGTCACTGTCAAATAGTTTTCGGTATCTTTCGATGAGCTGTTTTGAGTCATCAGTGAGTCCGGGGATGTATTCTGTCCTACAGCCACGTGGTATATACTGTCTTGATATTCTATGTACAGCTTCCACGAACAGCTCATACGTCTCTGGCTTCGGCGTTACATTGAAAAGAGCATTGTCCAGTGCCCGACTGTAGTCAGCCCATTTAGCCTTTCTGAAGTTGAATCTCCTTTTAAATAGCACTTTCGCAGGTTGAGTCATTGGGACGATTCTGCAGGTGATGGGGCGGTGCTGGGTCCTTGGGATGTTTTTAGCGAAATTATACCTTACCGCCAACGGACATCAAATTTTCGGAATATTTTTTTCTGTAGGAAAGTCTTTCCGGATACTAATACAATAAATAAGCTTTAAGCCTTTAAAAATAACGTTATTTAAAATTTATGAAACTGCTATAGTTTATGAATTTAAGCCGCTATTCCCACCTCTACAACATCCAAGTGCTTTCCTCTATTCCCTATTCCCTCCACATCAGATCAAGAGAATTATCTCGAGTGGGTACGGATATAGGCACAACAGGTCTAGACTCAGCTATCCATTCGGTACGGAGACTATGTTCTCATTCATTTTCTAGTGTAAGCGAAGGATCATCATTTAACAGATTCGTTAAAGGTAGGTATGCCTTTTTCATCGTCATTGATGTCGTTGTCATCAACTTGCTGGTGTTCAGTTTCTTGTTGGACCCGCGCGTCTGACAGCATCCTCTCTATTCAACACACACATTTCAATTTTTACTTTGCTCAGATAAAATAATGGATCGTCCACCACATTTGTAGATCCTGAATCTTTTTCTCGATATTTTTATGGCAGTCATTGATGTACTAACTTACTTAATCCACGATCGCTCCCAGTGTGGAGCATGTGGACGCCACGAAGTTCCTCCAAGCCTCTCGATCTTGCGCCAGTTGCACAGCTCCATCCCAGCTCAGTCCAACATCTCGTAGAACCGCAGTGAATGACCGCATCATTGTTAATTTCGGCCTGCCTAGCCTTCTTGTCCCATCTGGATTGTAGTAAAGACTTGCATATTCAAGACTCTCGGGGGACATGCGGAGAACATGGACAAGTTAGCTCAATTTGCGATTCTGGATCACTGAGGTGATTCGCTGTTGTGACATAGTGGTACCATCTAATCCCCAAAATCTGTCGCAGAAATCTATTCTTAACACTAAGGATCTTCTTCTGTTAAGGCTTCGACAGATGCCAGGATTCACAACCATATAACGGCCATTGATGCATGGACGGCGTTGTTTTATCCGACGAGATAGCTACACTATAAGCTCTTGGCTTATCCTGGTATTTTGTCGATCAATTTGGTTTCTGCATTAACAACTAACATTTCATTACGCAGTAACCTTATTTGACAATTTACTACGCTCGATACTGAATCCCCTACCGCGGGAGAATCCCTAGCAATAAAGTTGATAAATATTTCATTAATGAGGTTGTACAGGATCTAATAAATAATCAGAACTTCATCTGAGCCCATTCTTATTGTTTATTATTTTTTCCTTTTCAGTCCCGCAAACGTGCGGGATCCCGCATGAGAAATCCCGCAAAAAAGGTGCGGGATCCCGCATTTGCGGGATCCGCGGTTTGCGGGATTGGATTCCCTAAATCAATGTAGGCCAAGATACAGGACTTCAGATCCAAGATCTTGTAAAGCTCCCAAGGAATCCTACAAAACTTACTTTTAAATTTTAGTCACCTGGTGAGGTTCGGGGAGTATAATCTCAACTCTCCGCTTGACTGCAAATCTGCGGGAATCTGCGCTCCGCCGCCCCAGGACCGAGTGCCTCTGCATATTATAAACCACGAGGACTACAAAAAAGATTTGGCTGCCCCAGCTCATGACATAGCACTGGTATTGCTGTCGCAGCCCATCGAATACACGGGTGAGTGATCCAATCAACTAATATTTGCCAAGCGTCCTGGGGGAAATTACAAATTTTTTCCAGATATAAATTTTTTGACTGAAGTTTAATTTATGAATCGGTTTCAAAATGTTCTATAAATAATTCGAATAACCGACTGGTTACCTGGAGGTCAAGACTTATAGGGTCCTAGGGTCGAATCCTGGCATGTATCGGATGAGATTTTTCAACATATTAAATGTGCTAAAAACATTCATGATGGGTTGAATAAAATGCAAATGTAGCAGACAGGGCTACATCGACACAATTTTTCTGGATAGTCCACAGCTTTTACAGTCCCAGCGGCTTCCGTCCCAGGTCGGCGTGAAGAAGAGAAATACTTAGCCCACAGTGGCAAGTATGTGCAGAAAGAGAGAGAGGTGTTGTAAGGTGAACCAATTAAAAAGTAATTTTTGTATAGAAGAAGAAGGCAGGCAGAGTCAGTTTCCGAAGAAGTCAGTTGATACTATTCCACGATACGATGATAACACGATGATGATAACGCGATTATACAAACGATATAAACGAAAATCAAATTTCCTTTTATTAAATTCAGTTCTCTCCACACTAGCGGCAAGAGTGACCCATTCACACTTGCGTTAGGCGAGGAACGTTTTAACAGGACCCCTCCCCGCGCTCCTCTCACTCGCACTCTGACCGTCGAAGGAGGAGGTCCTCGGAGACTGACTGCCACATACCTGTATTTTATTTCCAATCAAACGGCATATAATATGGTACGTACATTCATAATTAAAATGAAAAATAATAAAGCACACACATAGATCAATATTATTTAAAACATTTTTAGAAGGACTTCGATGCAAACAGCGATTTACGTGTGCAAGCAGGCACCTACCTACATACATTCATACCCGCGCGAGCGCGGTGGCCACTACACGTAGTAGGTAGGTACTCGCACTACATCAGCTGGTAGGACGATATTATTATAGCAATATTTCTTACAAATTACTTAAATAATCTATATGGAGCCTGCCAATCACTCAGAAATTATTATATTAAAACCCAAACACACAGAAATAACAAATAAGTGGATCTACAGGTAATCAATTGTGAATCAAAGTGCAGAAAACAAGTGTTCACTCTGCGGTTGTAAGAAATTTCGGGCTCTAAATAGCCGGACCTGAATAGTGAAAATCATAATAATTATTTGCAATGAGTGTCGTTCATAACAGCCCCACCGTGAAACAATGTGTTTCACCAATTTGTGGACACTCATTACAATCAATTGATAACAGTTACATATACAACAAGTATAAAAGATATATGTATACATCATCAAAAATTATATGTACCTAGGTATTATTATTGTATCAATTAACCAATAAATCAAATCAAAATAAATGTTCAAAATACAAGTACAAATCAATGTTCAAAATAAATGTATACCAACATCAAAGTTCAAACAAATGTTAAAAAAAAGAATTAATTCAAAAATAAAGAAATGATTAGACATCATCTGGTTTTCAATTATTAAAACTAACACACGAAGTAAACGAAACGAATCTTTGATCCACTGTTTATACATATGCCAATGCACTCTTTCAAACTTGATAATGTTTTGTTTCCACTTGACACTACCCCGAGCCACCATCTCTAACAGTCCTTTATTAACCTTGACACATTTGACGAAATCACGAGTGTATAAAGTTCCCATAACACCGGCACTGCTGACCCACTGTTTTTTATGATTCCGTATTTTTATAATTACGTCATCGATGTGTGTATTCGTCTCGGCTTTCACCCCAATATCATCAAGGCCAATATTGTACCTTGAACATGAAATTCTCGTCCTATTGTTATTATAATAGCAGATCGTAATATTTTTTATATTCACACTCGCAGGTGACTGATTTATAGATGTACTTATCGCTTCAAGTTGATGACTGCTATCTTCTATCATATCTATTACATATGGTGCACTTTTCGGAGAAGGAATGGATTTAAATTCGATCTTGGGAGGCATTCTAATTGCTTTAGGTACCTCATCTTGGTTGACCTGCCATAATAACAACTGTGCTTTTTGTTTATCATAGGTCGTGTTGAATATTGATAACAAGTTATTTAACCTAGGTACTTCTCCAAATCCTATCGGACATCTCATTAGAGTTATCAGCTGATCGGGTCCCTTGCGTAACTTGACGCACACTGACATACCATGGAACCGAGTTGCCGTCTCAAACACTACTTCAGTCGATGGTTTCTTTGTACTAAACATCTTTATTTTCTTGGAGTGTTCTTGTCGAGGGTATGTATCAAAATTATTTTTTAAACACAACAGTTGATTGTCGGCGCGTCCATTTGGTATCATAATAGTGTTGTGCTTCGACGACACTTCTGTTTCACAAGACTTCTCCGTTGTACTTGTAATCTTCTCGGCTCGCGTTTCAATCTTGTTCATCTGAGCCTGGTCTGATGCCTCGAGAGTTTCAAGAGTAATCTGAGGCTTAATTATTTCACACATCCTGTCATCAATCTGTATGTGTGTCACAATCCCGACAGTACTTTTTAATCCTCGTCTTGGATATTCGGGAGTCATCTTTCCATGCGTGCACCAACCTAATTGTGTGCGCGATCTTATTTTATTGTTTTCCTCCATCGAGATTTCTCTGGTCACAATCAAACTGGCGTTATCTTGTCCCAACAGAATTTTAGGAACAATTGTTTTTATATTTCCAGAGTTATCGTCGACCCATTTTTGCGCGGGAAGCTGCAAATGACTGACTGTGTGCGCCCATACATCGTATTTATCATTCAGGGTCACTTTCACTTTTCTTGATTTCTTCTCATCGGCATACATACCTTTCGCCCCGTGTATCTTCAGTGGGTGTAGGTCACCCTTCACTCCGATATAATTTGCAACCGACTGGTCAATCAAGCTAACAGTCGCTCCTTCATCCAAAAGTACAAAGACACGGGTTGAGTCTCCTGTTGTACCGCGAACGTTTACAGGAATAATTTTTAAATTTACTGCGCTGTACGAGTAGGTATTCGTGCACAACTCATTTCGTATTGACGCACTGTCTTTATGCAAGCTTACGTGGTGGGCTCCGCCGCAATCTTTCACTGTACACGAGTATTTACATTTATGTTTCTGTACCGGACGGCGTCATTAAATCGGATCAGCGAAGTAAAAACCAAATAATATTGAAATAAGATTGATTTGTATAAATTCGATTGTAAAGGACATTGATTGAATTGTATAGATAATATTGCATAAAATGATTGATTTATTGATAATATGGATATGATTATGACTCGATCATGTAAGCTAAGCGCCTCGGCCACAGAAATAAAGGGTTCTTAGTTCCCACCGAACGGACCGAGGCGCGAGGCCCGCGAAATAATTATGTAATAGATAATAAAAATGCATTGGCATATTGAGGCAGCCCTGGCTGCGGGAGCTCCTGACAACCCTATCTCCCCGTGTCCAACAATAGAATGACGGCGGCTGCGCGCGACGCGCGCTTAAAAACCCCTTAAACGTGGTATCCCCTCCCCTACTGTTTGAGGGAGGGCCAAGAGGCCTGCGAGCCAGGACACGCGGAGGTAGGGTGCAGCCTCCCAATAATGGTCTACTCCGATGTAAAATCATGTGGCGATCACAATGATACCAAATACATCGGGGTAGGCCAATTAATTAAGATTTTAATCGACCTTTCGCGGATTGATCGGAAAATACCGAAAACCGATATATCAAGGTTAGCGCGATCTGGTGAGCATGTCCCGATTGGAAATCGCGCGGCGATTCCAACGAGACCAAACACATCGGGATATGCCCCAGATCCGCGGAGATAATCCGCGAAAGGTCGATAATTAGAATAATTGAATTTCGGCCGCGACGGCCGCTGGTCCGTCGCACGTCCAGGCCGATTCGGGGCGAGGCTCTGAGCCCGTTCCCGGCGTCCGCTCCGTTCGCCACGGACGGGGGACACTGGGTTTTCCCCAGATACCGTTATGTCGTGAATATAAGCAGACATTTTTGTATGAAATATATCATTCTTCGTTTACTCTTGGCTTTGACTACACCTACCTACCTGCTCTCTCTCTGGACTACTCAACTGGCTGACTTCTACCTTGGACTTCTCTCTGGACTGTTTGGACCCTTCTCTGGCTGGCACATTGGACCGTGGACTCGACCCTTGCAATAGGACCTGGACTCTGGCTGATACCACTGGACCGAGACTTCTCTCGAACGCGCGCTAAGACCCGAATTGAGTACGGTCTTACGTGTCTATTAGGAGATTTCTCGTCGAGGGCGCAGGGCGCAGAAGAAGACGTCGGATCTCACGAACGCATCGCAGGCCCGAACTAAGTACGGCTTGCGTTGTTACTAGGAGTTCCTCCATCCAAGGACGCGGCCGGGCGAACAGAGAGAGCTCTCGAACGCATTGCGGACCCGAAGCTAGTAGGGTCTTGCGTGTTATTAGGAGATCGATCTGAGGCGGGAAGCATTTCTCGAACATACGGGGCCTGAACTGAGTAGGGCCCGCAGTATTATTAGAGAGTTCCCGTCTTCTGCGCAAGCGACGAGCGACATAGTGCATTCCCCTGGTAGCTGGCTAATTCTTTAGAGCCTGCACCTGCAGTCCCTTGTACCGCGCGCGAGTCGTGTGGTACAAATTGGTCCTTCAGAGCCGGGATCAGCTGCTACCAGGATGCCTATGTCGTTGCGTTCCGATGCCGGCGCCGGGAGAAGTGCGGAGCAGGACGCCGAGAGCCACCACGACTCTGACGCTTCTTCGACGGCATCAACCACGAGAACGAGAACGGATGACACTGTCCAGCAGATGCTGCGGCAGATGAACGAGCTGCGGAAGGCGCTGGCTGCCAGTCAAGCCGAGCTAGCAGCCTTCCGCTCCACCGATCGCGGCCAGGCACCGGCGAGTGCCCCCGCAAGCACCGAACCAGCGCCCGCGAGCGCTGCAGAAGTGAATCGCGTAACAGCACCCGCGAGTGCTGCCGTGAACAGTGATGGCGTAAGGGTGCCCGCGAGCGCCCCCGCCAATAGTGCAGTGCATCATGAACTTGGTCGGGCCCCCCTGCCGGGGAGCTCGGCTGTACTGAACAATGACGCGTACCGCGTCACGGCGCCCGCGAGTGATCCATCGTGGCCGTCTGACCACCGAACCGCGCACCCCGCGAGGGTGAGTGCCATCCAAGATTGGATGGAGGCTGGGGGACGTCGCCCCCAGTACGAGGATGTCCCGCGCCTCACATACGGCGACAGGGACCGCGAGTGGCGAGATAACGTCCTGGCCCGCCAGACGGGAGTCAAGGACTTGCCTCCCTTTGACGGGAATGCCGCTGACTGGCAAGGCTTCAAATTAATATTTGAAGAAACGACGAAAACGTTCGGGTGGACGGACGCGGAGAACCGCGCCCGTCTCAACCACGCGCTGCGTGGAGAAGCCCGACGCGTCGTGGGCCCGACCTTGTACTGGTCGGGCTCTGGGGCCGCCGCCCGTGTAATGGCGGCCCTTGACGAGCACTACGGCGGTACGAACAACGCCGAGGCCGTCGTGAAGGACTTGTTGTCCAAATTCAAGCCGCGGTCCACGGACACAGTATGTCTGGACGAGGTCCACGAGTTTTGTTTGCTCGTGGACAACGCAGTGTCTACATTAGCGCCAGTAAAGAACGGTGCCTTGCTGACGGACCAGAGGCTGCTGGGGCAGTTCCTCGCCAAGATGCCGTCGTGGGAATGTGTGGACTGGGCGAAGACCCATCGAAACAGCCGCGGTGATCGCTCCTTGTTGGAGCTTAGTGAATTTTACCACGGCTGGAGAGAGATGTTGAAAAACGCGGGCTTTGTGCGGGAGCTGAAGCTCCCGAAAACACGAGCCCGCCCAGTGCTGGCCGCCTATGCCGAGTCCGGTGAGGGCGTCGATGAGGGGGGGCAACAGCCTCTCCGCCCTGCAATACCGACGACCCGCGCCGAGACTAAGCGACCAGTGACAGTGAAGTGTAATTTGTGCGGGTTACCGAATCACAGAACCCCGAAGTGCCGCGAGTACTTAGCTAAGAACACAAGTGATCGGTGGAACATGGTGAGACTGAAGAAATTGTGCTTCGCCTGTTTAGGCACAGATCATAACAGTACAAAGTGTAAATCGAAGTGCGCAGTGGAAGGGTGCATTAAGTCACACCACCCGACCCTGCACGTGAGTGCCGAAGCGGTTGTTACAAATACCTGGAGGGCCGAACTACCGGTCCTCCTGAAAGTGCTGCCTGTAAAGGTGATGGGGCCCCGCGGGGAGCGCGATATCTACGCGCTCCTGGACGAGGGGTCCACAGTGACGCTGCTGGAAGAAGCTGTGGCCCGAGAAATCGGAGCCAAGGGCCGCAGCTCCCCGCTCAGACTCAGCGGGGTGCAGTCGATGACAGCACCAGAGGCGGGCTCCATGCGCATCAAGGCAAGGGTGCGCGGCGACGGCGCTACATACACCGTGCACGCTAACACAGTGCACGGGCTGGGCCTCCCAGCACAGATCGTCGCCGCGACCCGAGAAGAATTGAGGAGCCCGGGGAACCCGGTGGTTCCCCTGATGCTGATAGGGCAGGACAATGCCCACCTGATCGTCTCCCGCGAGCTACGGGAGACCGCTGGCGACCCCACCATCCTGTCCAGGACGGCGCTGGGATGGACAGCACACGGCGGGGCCTGTGAAGCGCCCGGCCTAGCCGTGGCCTTGTGTGTGCGTCGGGACGCCGATCTCGACGCACTAGTGAGGGGCCACTTCGCGGTGGACTCGCTGGGGGTAACAGCGGCCCACCGCACCACGGCCGCCGAAGAGCGGGCCGTCAGATTGATGAGGACGACGTCCCGGCGCACCGAAGATGGGCGCTGGGAGACAGGACTCCTCTGGGAGAGGGACGACAGCTGGCTTCCCGAGAACCGGGAGGCCGCCATGAAGAGGCTGACGTCCCTCGAAAAGAAGTTGAGGGGCGACCCGCAGCTGGCCGCCGCCTACAAGGCGAAGATGCAAGACTACTTCGCCAAGGGCTACGCTAGGCCCATCAGAGAAGGCGAGTACGAGAGGGCGGCGGGACGCAGATGGTTCCTGCCACACTTCGCCGTGACCAGCAAGCCCGGCAAGATCCGAGTCGTATTCGACGCCGCAGCAGAGTGCCGAGGAGCCTCGCTGAACAAGAGGCTCCTGACAGGTCCCGATCTACTCTCCTCCCTGGTCGGCAATATTCTGAGATTCAGGGAGGGGAAAATCGGGATCGCAGCAGACATCGAGGAGATGTTCCTGCGAATGAAAGAAGAGGACCAGATGGCGCAGCTATTCCTGTGGAGGGACAATCCAGAAGAGCCTCCACGGACGTGTGTGTTCACAAGCGTCTTGTTTGGAGCGAGGTGCTCCCCTGCCAGCGCGCAGTATATTCGGAACGAGGTGGCGGAGAGTCAACGGGGGGAGCACCCCGCAGCAGCCGACGTCATCCAAAGCCGCTTCTACATGGACGACTACTTAGACGCGGCGCACTCGAGTCAAGAGGCGTCGCGTCGGGTAATAGAGGTACGGCAAGCATTAGCCGCCGGGGGGTTCCGCCTTGTAAATTGGGCCTCGAACCACCCGGCCGTGCTTCAGGCCGTACCTAGAGAGGAGAGGGCGAAGTCCCTCATAGATATAGGCGGTCCCGACCAAGCCCAGGAACGGATCCTGGGCGTGAAATGGGACCCCACCGACGATATGCTAGTATGTGAGTGGAGCCAGCCAAGAAACACGGCCTGGCCCACCAAGAGAAGCCTGCTGGCGTCAGTAATGCGGGTCTTCGACCCGCTGGGCTTCATAGCCTGTCTAACAATCAGAGCAAAGATCCTCCTCCAGGATGTATGGAGGAGCAAGGTGGACTGGGACGAGCAGGTCACCGAAGAACACGCGGCGCGTTGGCAAGACTGGCTGACCGCCGTAGAGGCAGCCCGGACCAGAATTCCCCGGTGCTGCCGACTCCACCCAAAAGCCGAGGTCACCCTCCACCTGTTTGCCGACGCGTCAGAAAAGGCGTGTTGCACGGTGGCCTACCTCGCCGAGAAGCCCACAGAAGGTGGGCCGGTGCGGGTCTCCTTCTTGGGAGCGAAGACAAAAGTCGCTCCCTTGAGGCCCGTGTCGGTACCGAGGATGGAGCTGCAAGCCGCCTTGATGGCGGCTAGGTTCGCGGTGTCCATCCGCCAAGAGCTGAGTCTGGCCGGGCAGAAGACATGGTACTGGTCAGACTCCACAACCGTCCTGCAGTGGATCAGGACGGACCCCCGGACCCACACGGCCTTTGTGGCCAACCGTCTGGGGGAGATTGACGAGCTGACCTGCCTCCGGGACTGGAGGTGGGTGCCCACAAAGGAGAATCCTGCAGACGTGGGCACCCGAGATGGAGAGCTGCCGGACACCAGCCAAGAGAGCCTGTGGTTCCGGGGGCCAGAGTTCATCAGAGGGGAGCAGAGTTCCTGGCCGGCAGACAAGGCGGCGGCACCTGAAGAGGATGCGGCCAAGCAGTTCGTCGGGAGGACCCGGAGATCCCCCCCAGCCATCCTGGACGCGGCCAAGTTCTCCAGCTGGACGCGACTCATCCGAACTACTGCGTGGGTGCTGAGGTTCTGCAGCAGGTGCCGCGGCCAAGCCGGCCAGGGGCCATTGACGACCCAGGAGCTGAGGGAGGCGGAGTTCCGGTGGATGCGGGGCGAGCAAGGGCGAGCGTTCGCCCAAGAAATTGCGGCGCTTGCCCGTTCGAAGGAGATAGACCCGGCCAGCAGACTAGCCGGGTTGACTCCCTTCCTCGACGAGAACGGCCTCCTCAGAATGGGGAGCCGCGTGCAGGCCCTCGATCTAGATGAGGGCCTGAAGACGCCCGTCATCCTGGATGGTGACGGGCCCTTCACCAGACTGCTGATCCGCCACCGTCACGAGAGCGCCGGACATGTGAGCAGCGAGAAGACGGTGGCGGAAGTGAGGAGAGACCTGGCCGTCCTCAGACTACGAACGGCGGCCAGGAAGATAGTGGCAGAATGCCTACAGTGCCGCCAGAAAAAGGCGGCACCCAACCAACCACTAATGGGGCCACTGCCAGAAGGGCGGCTGGCCCACCGTCAGCGGCCGTTCACCCACTGTGGGGTGGACTTCTTCGGGCCGATGACGGTAGTGATAGGGCGTCGACATGAAAAAAGATACGGCGCCCTATTCACATGCATGACAACGAGGGCTGTGCACCTAGAACTGGTGCACAGCCTAGAGGCGGACGCCATGATCATGGCGCTCCGCCGGATGTCGGCCAGGCGAGGGAGTCCAAGCATAATGTACTCCGACAACGGTACCAATTTCCACGGTGCCTACAAAGAAATAAAGGGCGCCGTGGAAGAAGTCCTGGCCGACGAAAGATGGAAGAACAAACTGGCGGGGGATCGCATTGAATGGCGATTCATTCCCCCGTCATCCCCCCACATGGGGGGAGCATGGGAGCGCCTTGTGCGCTCCGTGAAAGAGGCTCTCCGGCTGACATTGGGGAGCCAAGCACTGAAGCAAGAAACCTTGCTGACTGCCCTAGCTGAGGCAGAACACACCCTGAACAGCCGACCGCTCACTCACGTGTCGGCTGACCCAGAAGAAGAAGAGCCGCTGACGCCGAACCACTTCCTCATCGGTTCGCCCAGCGGCAGGCCATGCTTGGCCTTCTACGGTCCCGAAGAGGACGAGGTCTGTCTCCGCAAACAATGGAGACTGGCCCAACAGCTAGCGGACAAATTCTGGCGCCGCTGGCTGAGGGAGTACGTGCCGACGATGCAGGAGCGCAGCCGCTGGCGTACCACAGCCACCCCCCTCCAGACCGGTGACATGGTTTGGATTATGGACCCCACGCAACCCAGAAACGTGTGGCCAAAGGGGGTGATCACAAAAGTCAACACCGCTGCTGATGGACAGGTGCGGTCGGCCGAGATCCGGACCACCACAGGGACCTACACCAGACCGGCCTGCAAGCTGATCAGCATCCCCCTGGGAGATACGCCGCCGGAAGCTGAAGGTGGTGAAGCGAAGCTCTCACGGGGGGAGTGTACCGGACGGCGTCATTAAATCGGATCAGCGAAGTAAAAACCAAATAATATTGAAATAAGATTGATTTGTATAAATTCGATTGTAAAGGACATTGATTGAATTGTATAGATAATATTGCATAAAATGATTGATTTATTGATAATATGGATATGATTATGACTCGATCATGTAAGCTAAGCGCCTCGGCCACAGAAATAAAGGGTTCTTAGTTCCCACCGAACGGACCGAGGCGCGAGGCCCGCGAAATAATTATGTAATAGATAATAAAAATGCATTGGCATATTGAGGCAGCCCTGGCTGCGGGAGCTCCTGACAACCCTATCTCCCCGTGTCCAACAATAGAATGACGGCGGCTGCGCGCGACGCGCGCTTAAAAACCCCTTAAACGTGGTATCCCCTCCCCTACTGTTTGAGGGAGGGCCAAGAGGCCTGCGAGCCAGGACACGCGGAGGTAGGGTGCAGCCTCCCAATAATGGTCTACTCCGATGTAAAATCATGTGGCGATCACAATGATACCAAATACATCGGGGTAGGCCAATTAATTAAGATTTTAATCGACCTTTCGCGGATTGATCGGAAAATACCGAAAACCGATATATCAAGGTTAGCGCGATCTGGTGAGCATGTCCCGATTGGAAATCGCGCGGCGATTCCAACGAGACCAAACACATCGGGATATGCCCCAGATCCGCGGAGATAATCCGCGAAAGGTCGATAATTAGAATAATTGAATTTCGGCCGCGACGGCCGCTGGTCCGTCGCACGTCCAGGCCGATTCGGGGCGAGGCTCTGAGCCCGTTCCCGGCGTCCGCTCCGTTCGCCACGGACGGGGGACACTGGGTTTTCCCCAGATACCGTTATGTCGTGAATATAAGCAGACATTTTTGTATGAAATATATCATTCTTCGTTTACTCTTGGCTTTGACTACACCTACCTACCTGCTCTCTCTCTGGACTACTCAACTGGCTGACTTCTACCTTGGACTTCTCTCTGGACTGTTTGGACCCTTCTCTGGCTGGCACATTGGACCGTGGACTCGACCCTTGCAATAGGACCTGGACTCTGGCTGATACCACTGGACCGAGACTTCTCTCGAACGCGCGCTAAGACCCGAATTGAGTACGGTCTTACGTGTCTATTAGGAGATTTCTCGTCGAGGGCGCAGGGCGCAGAAGAAGACGTCGGATCTCACGAACGCATCGCAGGCCCGAACTAAGTACGGCTTGCGTTGTTACTAGGAGTTCCTCCATCCAAGGACGCGGCCGGGCGAACAGAGAGAGCTCTCGAACGCATTGCGGACCCGAAGCTAGTAGGGTCTTGCGTGTTATTAGGAGATCGATCTGAGGCGGGAAGCATTTCTCGAACATACGGGGCCTGAACTGAGTAGGGCCCGCAGTATTATTAGAGAGTTCCCGTCTTCTGCGCAAGCGACGAGCGACATAGTGCATTCCCCTGGTAGCTGGCTAATTCTTTAGAGCCTGCACCTGCAGTCCCTTGTACCGCGCGCGAGTCGTGTGGTACAGTTTCAGAGAATGTTTACAGTCTATGCACTTAAAACATAATTTTAACTTACGAACCGTGGCCCAACGATCGTTTATAGACATTTCTAAAAACACATCACACTTATTCAATTTATGCGGTTGGTCACAAAGTTCACAGTTCATTTTTATTTCACACGTATTTAACACACTATGTTTATTTTGAAAATTATTATTTTTACTCACAAACTTATCAGCAGCACATGACAAATGAAGATCGCAGGCTTCTTTTAGAAATTTTGAGAAATCACTAATGTCCCTGCTTCGTCTATTGTCTTCTCCTTGCTGGGAAGACATCCACCAGGTTTTCATGTGGCCTGGCAGTTTATTCACTAGGTCACTTAATAAGCCAGGTATATTAAGATATTCTCTTCTCATTTGTCCTGCTATTGAAACAAAATTCTTAATTGTGATGAAGAATTTGTTGAGCTCTTCATTGGACGGCGAATCTGATAACTTCGGAAGTCGTTTTACCTTCTCTAGCATTCCCATAATAATAATTTCAGGTCTTCCGAATTGATCCTCCAGTGTCTCTATGGCTTCCTTCACTCCACTGGGATACAAAAGCAGACCACTGACTGCTTCTTTTGCCTTACCTTTTAAGGCTCTCTGAAGTCTCATCAGGTTCTCGGCGTCGGACATCTCGCAGGTTTGAGTCGACACGTCGTACTGAGCTTTAAAGGCTGGCCATTCCAGAGGGTTGCCGTCAAAGTACGGCAGATCTCTTGAAGTAGATTGTCTCGCCAATAAGGCAGCAATGTTGATCCCTTCATAGTCACTTCTGTTTTTGCTTGAATTCACTGACGGACAGTGATCACTTTCCAGTTGCGCCCGCGGCGATGCAACTGGTTCTGTTCTCACGGAACCCCCGGCGACAAAAGATTCCGGATTATTCGCTGGCATTCGGTTGCCATCAATCACCATCTGGCTGATTTGGGCCTGGCTCTCCATCAACCTTTCAAACGCATTGTTGATGTATGAGAGTACCGAATCCAGGTCAGCGCGTCTCGTCTTTTCGAATTCCCGTCGTGATAACATATCACCCGACGACCCCACTGGGCTCGAACCGAATACGCGCGAATTTGGAATAGTTTTCTGACTTTCATCTTCTAACTGACATTCCTGCTCAATATCTTCCTCTGTTTCTTGGCCCTGAAAAGGACCCACGGCGATAACCTCTTTCTCAACTGCTCCCAACATCTTCCCCGACCGCAGAGGTCCTGGCATGCTGTTGTCACTGACACAATCCGGCTCGAAGGACCAGCAAATGTAGCAGACAGGGCTACATCGACACAATTTTTCTGGATAGTCCACAGCTTTTACAGTCCCAGCGGCTTCCGTCCCAGGTCGGCGTGAAGAAGAGAAATACTTAGCCCACAGTGGCAAGTATGTGCAGAAAGAGAGAGAGGTGTTGTAAGGTGAACCAATTAAAAAGTAATTTTTGTATAGAAGAAGAAGGCAGGCAGAGTCAGTTTCCGAAGAAGTCAGTTGATACTATTCCACGATACGATGATAACACGATGATGATAACGCGATTATACAAACGATATAAACGAAAATCAAATTTCCTTTTATTAAATTCAGTTCTCTCCACACTAGCGGCAAGAGTGACCCATTCACACTTGCGTTAGGCGAGGAACGTTTTAACAGGACCCCTCCCCGCGCTCCTCTCACTCGCACTCTGACCGTCGAAGGAGGAGGTCCTCGGAGACTGACTGCCACATACCTGTATTTTATTTCCAATCAAACGGCATATAATATGGTACGTACATTCATAATTAAAATGAAAAATAATAAAGCACACACATAGATCAATATTATTTAAAACATTTTTAGAAGGACTTCGATGCAAACAGCGATTTACGTGTGCAAGCAGGCACCTACCTACATACATTCATACCCGCGCGAGCGCGGTGGCCACTACACGTAGTAGGTAGGTACTCGCACTACATCAGCTGGTAGGACGATATTATTATAGCAATATTTCTTACAAATTACTTAAATAATCTATATGGAGCCTGCCAATCACTCAGAAATTATTATATTAAAACCCAAACACACAGAAATAACAAATAAGTGGATCTACAGGTAATCAATTGTGAATCAAAGTGCAGAAAACAAGTGTTCACTCTGCGGTTGTAAGAAATTTCGGGCTCTAAATAGCCGGACCTGAATAGTGAAAATCATAATAATTATTTGCAATGAGTGTCGTTCATAACATTATTAAATTCAGTTCTCTCTACACTAGCGGTAAGAGTGACCCATTCACACTTGCGTTAGGCGAGGATCGTTTTAACAGGACCCCTCCCCGCGCTCCTCTCACTCGCACTCTGACCGTCGAAGGAGGAGGTCCTCGGAGACTGACTGCCACATACCTGTATTTTATTTCCAATCAAACAATATGGTACGTACATTCATAATTAAAATGAAAAATAATAAAGCACACATATAGATCAATATTATTTAAAACATTTTTAGAAGGACTTCGATGCAAACAGCGATTTACGTGTGCAAGCAGGCACCTACCTACATACATTCATACCCGCGCGAGCGCCGTGGCCACTACACGTAGTAGGTAGGTACTCGCACTACATCAGCTGGTAGGACGATATTATAGCAATATTTTTTACAAATTACTTAAATAATCTATATGGAGCTTGCTACTCACTCAGACATTATTATATTAAAACTTAAACACACAGAAATAACAAATAAGTGGATCTACAGGTAATTAATTGTGAATCAAAGTGCAGAAAACAAGTGTTCACTCTGCGGTTGTAAGAAATTTCGGGCTCTAAATAGCCGGACCTGAATAGTAAAAATCATAATAATTATTTGCAATGAGTGTCGTTCATAACAGTTACCATCTAAAGTTATCACATCAATAGCATGCTTTCCTAGAAAATGCGGTGCTGCAATTTAGCGGCAATAAACAGGAGTGGATTACGGCCATAGTCAGTAGAACACTGTCTATGCGACAAACGCAATTTTCAAAGACGGCCGCCTTGTCAGAAGACAGACCCAAACCCGCAGAAGTCAAAATTCAAATTCGAATATGGTGGTCCAGTCGTATCAATCGCCGGCTTTCATGTGCACAGCGTATTGGAGGTCGTAGGTTCGAATCCCGACCGTACCGACAACCCGAGACAACCCTTTGTGAAAGATTTCAAAAAGTGTATTTGTGTTCACTTCGAGTGAGCACAGACTTATTTAAAAAAAATATCACAAAGTTTGTAACTTTTCATTACAAATTCTGACATTGAATAGTCGGTAACTTCTAACATCAAATACTTGGTGACTTATCATTACAAATTCTGACATCGAATAGTCGGTAACTTCTAACATCAAATACTTGGTGACTTATCATTACAAATTCTGACATCGAATAGTCGGTAACTTCTAACATCAAATATTTTTTATTTTTTTTTTTATTTTATTTATTTAAAACAACATAAATCAATACACACACAACAATATGAGAATGGACAAATTTAAATTATAATCAAAATATAATTATATTATTATTCCTCCTTATAGAGACAAGTCTCGTGTAAAGGAGGAGTTTCACTGAGAATTTTAGATTAAGCACTTAACTCACAGGAATAAACACACACGTAAATAATACTATACACATTCGATTTTTTTTTTTGTTTGTTTTTTTTTTTTTTTTTTTTTTTTTTTCTTTTTTTCTTTTTTTTTTTTTTTTTTTCTTTTTTTTTTTTCTAAAAATAAATCACTATTAATTATTGTCATACTATTGGTGACAAAATGTGTTTTATCACCTCTTTTTTAAATTGTTCGTTGCTTCTATTTGCGCGCACTTCACTGGGCAGATCATTGAAATATTTGATACCTAGATATGTATAATGTCTTTGAGCCACATCTCTGTTGCACAGTGGCACTGGTATACAATTGATGGTCCTTAAGATTCTGGAGGTTTCAGTACTCACGGTAGTCTGAGACTCTCGTTCTTTAACTACCTGCAGCAATGCATATTTTTTGAATATCTGTGCCACTGTCATCACCTTTATTTCGGAGAAAAGCTGGCTCGTTGAATAATCTCTGGGCTTCTTCAGAATGATTTTGAGAATAAGTCTCTGGGTTACTTCAAGAGGATACAGATTTGATGGGTAGGCGCCTCCCCATCCCAATATGCCATACTGAGCAATAGATTGAAACAGGGCATAATAAACTGTTTTTAGTTGTGTCACAATCAGTGTATTTCTTAATTCTAAGAAAATATATATCAGTTTTCTCAATCTTGTCGTTGTCAATGCTATGTGCTCTTTCCATTTAACGTTTTGATCAATTGTTATACCTAAATATTTCATTGTTTTTACCTGTTTAATTTGATTACATGTGTCTTTGCAATTATTGTCAACTCTGCATAGATCCGAATGTATGATTATTTTAACGTCTTTTGGAGTACTTGCCTGGTTTATTGTAAATGGGATGCATGTCGTTTTGTCTGCATTCAATGACAGAATATTATGGTCAAACCACCTTTTAAGTTTGTTAATGTCGTGGTTGGCTCGTTCGTTAACTTCGTCCCATGTTCTTCCTTTCGTGAAAAGGACTGTGTCGTCTGCGTACGATACTATGGTACTTTTTAGTGGCAATGTAAACAAGTCGTTTACGTATACAATAAACAGAGCAGGTCCAAGAACGGTTCCCTGTGGTATACCGAAATCAGTGGTGCTTGAGTCACTGATAGCGCTATAGACTTTTGTGTATTGTTTTCTATCATGGAGGTAGCTTTGCATCAATTTGAGTGCTTTATTATTTATTCCAATATTAGACAGCTTCGTTGCCAATCTAGAATGTGAAATGCTATCGAATGCTTTTCGCAAATCAATAAATGTACCAATGCATTTGTATCCATTATCTAAGGCGTTGTATATGTCAGTAGTGAGGCAGGCAATTGCGTCCTGTGTGCCAAGTTTTGGCATAAAACCGTATTGTCTTTCGTTTATAATCTTATTGTTTACAATATGATCCATCAATTGTTTCTTTATAATTTTTTCGAAAAACTTGGCTACATTAGAGATAAGTGAGATCGGTCTATAATTACCTATATCATCCTGTGGTCCTGCTTTATGTATTGGTGTGATTATACTTGTTTTGTAATTTTGTGGAAATTTGCCCTGGTTTAAACTTAAGTTGATGATATGTGTTAATGGTTTACTTATATATTTTATTACGGACTTTAATAGGTCTACTCCTATTCCATCAAAACCTGGAGCTGCTCCCCTTTTCAATTCCGTTATTGTTTTTTCTACATCGTTCTGAGATACTTCTTTGAATTCACTAAGAGCAGGATATGCGTTTCTAGGCACTTCTGATTCGCTAGCACCGTCATCACAGACATTTATGTTACTTGCAAGATTCTTACCCACGCTGGAAAAGTATTCGTTCATGATGTTTGCTGCAATTTTTGGCTCTTCGGACACCTGTACATAATTATCACCGTGCTTTATCTGCTTTATATGTGTCTTTTTGCGCACATTACCTATAACCTCGTTTATCGCTTTCCATGTTTTCCCGGCATCATTTTGAGATTTAACGATCTTTTCACTGAAGTATTTATTCTTTGCTTCCCTTATTGTAAGTGTTAGTCTGTTTCTAAAATTTCTGAAGTTCTTTAATAGTTTTTCATTATTTGGATTCTTCTTTGTTGATATAAAGAGCTTTTGTTTTTCTCTAATGGATTTCAATAATCTGTGTGTTATCCATGGTTTCAATTTTTTATTTTTCTTGCTCGTATTTCTGTTTTCATGGGATGCATTTTCAATATAAGATTCAAAGGTGTTTTCGAAATTAGTAGAAGCTATGTCGACATTCCTTTCCTGGAAGATAGAAGACCAAGTTTCAAATTTTATATTATCTTTCAGGACTCCAACATTGATAGTTTTTCTTTTTGTTTCATCTTGTCTGTTAGTATTATTATGTGTACTTTCAATTGGACAGGTGTACTGTAGAATACAAGTATAGTGATCAGTAATGCTTGTTTTCCAGACTATGCTCTTTAAGCATTCAGTATGCTTTGTGTTGCACCAAATATGGTCGATGCACGATGGTTGCTGACCCTCGAATTCTCTAGTATTGCTATTTATACACGATTTGAAGTTTAATTCGGTCATCATATTTAAATAGTCGTCTTTAATACTATTCGGGGAGTCATTACTGATGTTTATGTTAATGTCACCCAATACAACTGTGAACTCACGTCTTGCATTGAGCAAGACACGCCTCAGATCTTCCACAAACGTTGAAGGATCCGATTTATGTGTTCTGTAGATGGCGTACAGGTGGTATGCAATTTTGTCATTCAGAGATATCTGCGCAGAGAGGCAATTGGTAAAATTTATGCTAGTAATTTCATTCACTCTAACATTTACGAACCTTTCGTGAATGTATAGGACAACACCACTATTCTTGTTTATTTTACTGGAAGTGTCATAGCAAGTATAGCATGGTATACTATATGAAATATCATTATTGTATGTTTCCGTTAACACTATGCAACCAGGCAGAATCTTCATGCAGCCAAGGTGCAAAATAAATTCATCAAAGTTTTTTCTTAGGCTTCTGATGTTCATTAAGAGAATACTAAGTGTATCCCTGTTCTCTCCCAGTGCTAGATTGCACTGATGTATGTTCTCACAGATTATCTCATTTACCCTATACGCATCATCCACATCTGCCAAGAAATCGTCCATTGCAACCTCAGCAACAATATTGTGTTGCCTCTCTTGCAAATCTTTCATATACAGCACGTATCGGGCAGGCCGCGTTAAATGCTGAATGCTGTGTGTTTTCTTTATTGCTTTCTTTGCATAGCACACACGTATAATTGTTCATATTATTTCTCTTATTGCATTCTCTAGAGTCATGGTTATCAAAGCAATAGGCACATCGTACTGTTGTATGTGTACAGTACTTAGATATATGTCCGAATGAAAGGCATCTGTAGCATTGTACCAATGGGCTATGATCCACTACACTTATCCTTTGGTACCCAATAAATACCCTGCCGCAATTCGTCAGCTTTTTCCATGTTTGAGGAGTCACTTGACAAACTATATTAGCTAGCAGGTTATTTCTGTGTAACTTTCTGAATTTAATTTTGATATCCTCCTTAACATCTATGTGTTTATTCTGTCCACGCAATGAAGAGTTCAAATCCTCCTCTGTGATACCCTTTATAACCCCCTTGAAGATTATCAGTGGATTTCTCTTGACCGGCTCTCTTGCAAGAAGTTCTGCTGATTTTTCTATTTCTTTCTTAATTGTGCACATATCTTCCTTTGAACTTGTCTTAATTACGATCTGATTTTTTGTTCCTTTTCGGAGACCGGTAATACCGATACCTAGTGAGCGTACATTAATGTTTCGCTTGATAATTCCCTCGATCTCATTGCTTGTTTTTAAATTGTCCTTTCCGGATACAATCAGAGGATAATCAGAACTCCTTGCCAATACAATGTCGTCTTTTTTAGTGACATCAGCATATGTGGACTTATTGTTCTGGTTTTCGACGACACTAAGTCGTTGATCGATTGCTTCTAGGACGTGGTTTATCTTTTTCATTGTATCAGACTCCCCCCTCTTCAGACACTGTTGTTCAAGCAACTTAGTTAAGTCATTAAATGCTTTAATTACTGCATCTTTAGTCTCTCTTTTCATATTCGTGACTCCACTTAAAAGTCTTATTGCCCCAGATGCTATATTTTGACCGCGAAACACGGAATCATGAGCCCGGTCTGTACATTGAGGTTTGTCACCTAAGCTGGGTGAGGAGGAAGAAGACAATGTCCTTCTTTTCTCGGTCTTACGTACACTTTCCATTATATATATTGTACAATAATTAGTAATCTTGTATAGCGAGATTGGTAGTGGAAGAATGCGAAACTTCAACGCAGGTTTTTTTTTCTTTCAACGAAACCCAAAATGTGGGTAGTTTACTGGTGAAAAAATGGTATTCTGCTGAATAGCTCTTCAATAGAAGCTCCCACTATGGGGTCGTCGCGAAGTTTTTTGTAGCGAGTTATTTAGGCTATCTGATGGTATAATCCACTCACCTCAATCTCCTTCCACTGAAGCAGCGTTTCACTATTTATGTCAAATCTATACTTTAAAATGTTCAAAAACTTTATCGTGTATTTATTTTTCCAACTGGATTTTATTTCGGAAAACTACACACAACATCAGCAAGAGAAAAAAATTCTCTACCGTTTGATATATAAATGTTTACTGTTCACAGGGTTTTTCACTAAGAATATTTTATTTTTGTAAGAGCAAATAAACATGAACCTTGGTGACTTATCATTACAAATTCTGACATTGAATAGTCGGTAACTTCTAACATCAAATACTTGGTGACTTATCATTACAAATTCTGACATCGAATAGTCGGTAACTTCTAACATCAAATACTTGGTGACTTATCATTACAAATTCTGACATCGAATAGTCGGTAACTTCTAACATCAAATACTTGGTGACTTATCATTACAAATTCTGACATCGAATAGTCGGTAACTTCTAACATCAAATACTTGGTGACTTATCATTACAAATTCTGACATCGAATAGTCGGTAACTTCTAACATCAAATACTTGGTGACTTATCATTACAAATTCTGACATCGAATAGTCGGTAACTTCTAACATCAAATACTTGGTGACTTATCATTACAAATTGGTAAGTACATCAAAAAGTTGGTAAGTTGTTTGTCATGAGATTGATATATTTTTCTCCCAGAATTGCACGAGAAGTAAGCAACCATACAAAATCAATTTACAACCCATTTATGTCAATGGATTCTTCTTCATTGCAGATTACATAGTGCCGATATGCCTGCCCATGAGGTCTTTCGCTGAGCTCAACACCGGGATGGCCGAAGTGATCGGATGGGGCTTGGTCGTTCCGAATGTCCCATCCGTCCCCGCCTTGCTGCGCTCAGTGTCCGTGGAAATCCTCCTGGAGGACGACTGCAAGAAGAATTACTACCCTTATCTGGACAGGGGCACTTTTTGTACAGGAAAGAAATTACACGAAGACTCATGTAACGGAGATTCAGGCGGTCCCTTGTTAAAGGTTTGTCTGACACAATATAAAACAATTCTTTATCTTTATCTTTTTATCTTTACTAGTGGTCGCCCAGTGGTCGAAATTCGACCGTAATGAATTTAAATTACAATTATTCAACTTCACATATTTTACCTATTTATTTGTAAATAAAATATACTATATAGGTAAGTATTACAAAATAAATAATGTGTTTGAAAAATCAAATATTTTATTGATAAATAAAAAAAACACATTGCATAATATACAATAAACAAAGTGATACTTTTTTATATACATTTTACCCCCAAAATTGAGCAGAGATCGTGCTGTGAGGAATTATTTATAGGTTTAATAATTTTATATTCAATAAATTCGAATAACTTCCTTACTTGATTCATTTTTAACAAAAACATCAAAACTCATAAATTTTATGAATTTGACTTTTTTATAGATACAAAGATAGTGAATAATCAATAATAAACAAAAACAGCAGTAAAAAGTTAATTTCATGGCTTATATTTTTACATATTTGCATCGAGGATTTTTTTTTTTTTTTTAAAATGATTCTGTGCTCACTCAAAGTGAACACAAATACACTCCTTGACTCTTTCACAGTAAGCTACCGAAAGCTTGTGTCGTGAAAGAGGAAGATGGTCGGCACCTGGGATCGAACCACGACGTCCGCAGTGCGAAAGCCGGCGTTGTAACCGCTGGGTCACCAACCACTTCAGATTGCCTTTTATATTTCGGGATTTTCTTTTTACTAAGTCTTGCAATCTAGCAACTAACGTTTCTGTTTTGACATTTTTAAACTTGGTTTACTCCGAAGAAGCGATTTATACGATTGAAAAAAATGATTTTTTCGGATGTATAAAAAGTTATTGGAAGATTGGTTCAATCATATTATGAGAATATTCATTGGTCTTCCTGGAAATAACTTAGAGATACGAAAAAACAATATTATTGGGAAATATAATTGTGTTATTTTCTTGCAGATCCCGAAATATAAAAGACAATCTTTGTAAGTAAAATTCAAATAAAAAAATCTTGGTCCATATTCCCTATACTACCATTTCTATGGCCTTTATTCCTGTCCCTCACACTTTGTCTTCATCCCTTTACCCCAGATGTGCCTGCATATATTGTGTCATTTTTTTTTGCATATTTACTTGTGTTTTTATATAATTTGTGAGATAATTTTTGTATCACGAATATCTGTATGTACCTATACCCATCTGTCTAATAAAATAAAAACAAATACATTTTCGATATCACTTTGACAATTAAAAATTTTACTGCTGTTTTTCATTTTAATATTCTTTATTTTAATGAAACAGCATATTTCAATTATTCACACTAAACCAGCCTTGGAAGCAGAAGTAGATGACGCCCGCAGTGGTTCAAATTTGTATAAAATTAACCTCTTAAAAATCTGACACTAATTCATTAAATTTAATATAAGTAGGTACCTGTCAAAATATGTAGTAGGAAAACGGCGCAAGAATCCCTAAATATTTGGAACGTTGTTTCGATGCGATGATCTTACATAGATACTGCAAATGCCTTCATTTCTTATGTTTCAACATTCTGCATAGTTTTATTATCTTTATACTTATTTTTTTTTGCTGTTATAATTTTGATTTGTTGGTGGCATGAATCATCCAAATGGATGCAATTCCAAAAAATTAAATCGGTTAAAAAAAAACATTCTGCATAGTACATTTGTAAAAATTAGTATTAGCAAACATACACGTTTTAAAAACTTCAGCACTACGTTAGCATAGGTTAATTGCATTTTGATAATTAATATTATAGGTTCTCTTCTTACCGTAATTTGACTTGATTCAACTTCTTAGCTTCGTTTCAGATGGCAGAGGTACCTACTTTTCGACGCAATATTACTGAAGCAATAATGATGACGAAATCGTAGCAAATAGTTCTGTTAAATAAATAAGGCTTATTACTCATAAGTACAATGTGGCAATAAAAAACATTTGAACAGTAGAAAGGGCGGACTTATCCTGAAGGATCTCTGCCATCCAATTCATCAGTAAAGAGCTGTCCGTATAGAATCTTTAAACTCTATTATGCGTTAAATTCTTTGAGCTAACCTTATTCGTCGTTTCCTCACCTAAAATTATATCAGTGAAATCAAACTATTGACACGTTGAAGTGATAAAGTTGATTAAAAAAATATTCATATCGGTACAGGAGATAGACATAGCTGGGATATGTGTTAATGATGCCGAATGACAGTTGGCTGTGAAGTGCGCCGTTCTTCCTCCCATCAGGGTCCCGAAGACGTGGATAATCCTCTTATACTGTGTTCCGCTCCTTCGAGCCAGAGCTGAGGGAGTTGGTGTGGTAGGAGTTAATAAGCATTGCGCAAATTCGAGCGCAATGGAGAGCTCTTGTTTCCTCCCTATGTCGCTGAGTGGGGTTCAAAGGGAATTTTGATCTGCTTTGATTGATATCGGTACATACTCACCTCTCAACTTCCTCTTGATGTATAATTTATGTCCATTTATATTGTGTATCTTATAGTGCTTTTACAATGTTCGGTGGTTAGTTTATGATTCACTTAAAAAAATTCTCATAAAAAGATCAGGTTCTTCAAATCTCATTAAAACTTCCCAAAAATATCCTATGATATCCACTCAATATGTTAGATACCATTTTTGAAAAATAATATCAAGTTAAAAAAAAAATACTGATTGGTAGGTACACGATACACTCCGAAGAAAATTTATACAATCATAAATTTTAGTTTTTGACAACCGAAGAAGCGATTATAAAGCATGTTCTGAGGTTCCCTAATCTCTTCGAAGAATATCTGGGATATCGATGGGAATAAGAATATTAGGAAGGTATATGGTATAGAAGTTAAAAATAAAAAAATATCTGTCAATAAAATATTTTTACTTCTGTTTCATTTATTTATTGTACAACAATTTTACAAAACATTATTTTCAATTTTTTTTTCCATTTTATTTTCTTTAGCTCAAAGAAGAATATTTCTCTACACCTAAAGACTGTGTTATAATATTGGGCTCTTTTCATATTTTCATAATTTTTCGTAGTTTTGAAAATAATTTACTTTTACAGACCATTTAAATTTTGTTAATTTTATTCAAAATTGTTTACGTAAATCTGTCCTAATTTGGACAAAATCTGTCCTAATTTGGACAACTCACCTGCGTATACCAGAATATTTTAGGTTGTTTTCTCCATCTCACCGCTTAATCGATATTAAAGTTCCACAGCCAATCCAGTTTCGAATAACCGAAACGATGTATAATGTTTATTTACGAATTTCTGCGACTTCTGAGAGGAATTACTCTTTTTATTGTCGTATTAATACTTGTAAAGGAATATTAAGATGCGTTTATACTGTGCGTCTTCTAGTGGTTGCGATTCAATGTGTAATTTAGTACCTGTAAAGTAAAAGAAAAACTATTGTAACTTATTTTAGAACCACCAAAAGAAAATGATTATTTAAATCACTGAGGGATGGTTTTGTTTTTCATTTACCTTGAAATTTGTTTTAAATCAACACATGAAGCATTTCTTCTTGCGCATTAAAAAAAAGATTCTTATTGCCAACTTTCTGTCCTTGTTGATGTGATTGTGATGCTTGAAAATCGGCCACACTATCTCTTTCAATGCACTTTCGTATTTATCTACAATCTTCAAAATTTCCGATGACACACGTTTCACAATTTATATTAGGTGTGTCAGACTTAGCTCGACTCTATGTATTCACTTTGCGCAATAAAATATTTGTAAAATCTTAAAATATCAGCTTACGTCCTTAAAACTTTATTGTAGGTAGCAGGTATTTAAAATAATGCACCATAATATCCATTCAGTGGAAGGTATATCAGATGAAAAACATATTAAATAACGTTTGAATTAAATTATGTCAAAACAATCACGGTACATTCGTTGCTAACATGTTACCAAGTAAATAAAGTTCCTAACATACTCAAATTTGAGTAATTTCACAATTGGAATAAAAATTATATTAAATATAAAAAGTTTACCTACTTAGAGTTTTTTTCAATTTTCTAATTTTCCACACAACTTTTTTATTTTTTTCTTTCATAAGAATCTACTTCTGATAAAAGCCAACACGATAAAAAAGAATTGGCGCAATCGGTCCAGCCGTTTAGGCGTGATGCGACAAAAAATATTAATCTTTTCTCTATTTAGCCACAGAATGTCAAATACATCGATGTGTGTGTGAGTAGTAGTGTACAAACATTACATTAGTGTGCGTAATGTTTTTATTATTGATTTAATCCATTTTTATGTATGATTTTAATAAAAATATTAGCATTCGCTATCCTTCCTCTATATAAACTGTAAGTGTGCGAAATTTCATACTCCTCCGTCCGCTCAATTTTCGTAAAAAGGGACATAAAGTTTTTGCCTCACGTATTAATATATAGATTCATCCCCCATTGCCCCTTGCGAGGCACTCGGGTTCATTAAAAATATTCAGTTCACAATATATAAAACAGGAGTAGGTACATCATTATTCAAAATTAGTAAAGTATATGCAAAGTTTGATAAAATAATATAAATATGAATGTTATTCAATGCCAAAGGGGTGTAAAGGGTCCCATTGGCATCTCGTCAATGTACAAGCTATAGACGTTTCGTATATTAGGTATTTGACAATGCAATATTATAGTTGCAGTAGCGACAAGAACAAAGTCGAGAAGAGTATTAATAACGTTAATATGTTAATAAAATGACACGACACCACATAAATAAGAAATTAGGTGGACGGGGACGAGGGAGACCCTCTCATACTGGTTCCGCTCCTTCGAAGCAGAGCTGAGGAATCTGGACATGGTGTGGGAGGAGGTCATTAACGTTGCGCAAGATCGAGCGCAATGGAGATCTCTTGTTGCCTCCCTATGCCCCTAAGTGGAGTCTCAAGGGACTTTGGATTGGATTTCTTACCCATTTTTTTTCAACATTTTATTAGTTATTCTGTTATCCGGAGCGGAAAAGAATCCATCAAATCAAACATTGAAATAATCTGTTCAGCCGATCTCGAGTTATAAGTGCGCACTAATCCGACTTTCGTTTATATTAGAGATTAATTTATTTAGAGTGAGGTTGCTAAAGCATTATTTCTTCTTGCGCGTCGAAGATCACAGTCACATTGTGGTTGTACCAGATACATTAGGTATATCTTAACGCAAGCTCAATGGTTTAATGACGTTTTAGGTAGGTAGGTATGTATCGAACTGTAAACATAGGCTGCTGATGTTGATAGCTGCACTGTCTTCTGTTTCAGGTGAGCGATGTGTCTGGGACTCCCCGGTACTACCTGATAGGACTTGTGTCTTTCGGTCCCCTGGAGTGTGGCAATGGCGAAGCTGGGGGCTACACGAACATCACCTATCACTTACCCTGGATTTTGAACAAGATTGGCTCTTTCTTTACATCAGCCATCTCATGAATAATAAATCTTAACAGCAAACAATCGAAATCGATCATTTTCAACAATCTCAATCCAGCTCTTCCTCCCTTTCTACCATGTTATTTTTATGTTTTGTCATTCATTTTGTTCTAATATCACATTCTTTTATTTTTAAATAAGTAGGTGCCTATAATTATTTTTTGTGTCTGGTGCCAGCGCCTTTGTAGAGAATATTGAGCAGGAAAGGGGTATATACTAACACTCTTCACGAGGATTTTGGAAACGAGGCTCAATAAGAGGCAGCGCTCAATTGAAGAATGTCAAAATAGTCCTATTTTGGTTGCATACAAATTTACAGAGGAGAAGGTTTTTACTTTGAAATTGAATTGAGCAGGTTTTTTATCGGTTGAGTGGCATCGCAGACAAGGAAGGCCCTAGGTGTGGACGAACGACATAAGAAGATTTGCAGGCAGTTCATGTAAAAGGAATTCCCAGAACACAGAGGAGAGGCAGATCATGGGTAAGCCTAATGTGTTCAACAATAACAGAGACTTCCCAAGAAGGTGACAAATATTTCGATTTGACGAAACCTCAGATTTTTGTAACTACGCCCTTTTATCCTATTGGTTGTCTAAAGTGAAATCAAATTTTGGAAATTCGAGCTCGTCAGTCAATGGTTGTAAAAGTGAATTTCAGTCAGCAACAAGAGGCCCGAGTAACGTCCTCAGCCCAAGTGCCTGGGTGGATGTTATCGGTATCGCTACAGCAATTAGTTCTATCGCCAATGTTTACAATAATAAAAAAGTATTTACGACTCGCAAAGATTGGTCGCGCTCTAAACTGGATGGAGTGGCCCAACAAGCCTTCCACTTTTGGCATAACCATTAAATGCTTATTCTAGTCCTAAAAAGACTTTCGAATTTTAGCTGATATCATAAATCTTTATTTGCATTTCTCATCCTCTATGTCTTCTTTTTGGGCTTTTTCATCTTGTACTTTGGTTTTATTGACATTTTTGCCTTTTTTATTGGCTTTTTTATCTTCTCTGTCATCTTTATTGGCTTTCATACCTTCTTCGTCTATTTCTGGCATCTCATCTTCTCTGTCTTCTTTTATGACTTTCTTATCTTCCTTGTTTTATCTGTCTTATTTTGTAGTTATCTTTCGTTCTCGTCCTCTTTTTTGTTTTTATCCTTCTAGATTGTCCTTTATATATTTTATTTTTATCTATGTATGAATTAATGAAAGGGGTATGTATTCATGTTTGGTATGTTACCTTTTTCAATTTAATATAAATAATTATTTATCAATGACTTTTTAAAAATTTCATATTGTTTTAAGTTATTTTTAAAGTTATGCTTTTGGATATGTGAAGTGATTGAAATCCTAGTGATTTAGCCGCCAACATTGATAATCAAATTAGAATCGGAAAGACATAAATATGAAAAGCGTGGATTTGCAGGAACAGATAATGATATTCAATTTCGCAACTTTTGAATCATGTCCCGTTTTATAGGTTAAAAAAATCTGTTCATGTGTTTTTTTGGGACACTCTGTTTCTTTTGGTTTGAGTTTTGCACACAGCTGCGCATATGTGTTTGGGTATATTGAGAGTAGAATCATCAGGTGGTCCCAGCAGTGTAAGAAGCAGAGCAGAGCAATCTATCCTAGAGTCGGAGCCATGTCGCTTAATGTCCTCTTCGTGTCGTCTATGGTTCTTGTGTGTTTACCCACCATTTCTGGTAAATAAGTTTCATCATGTTTTGCAATAGTCCACCTAAAAACATCTACATTCAACTTATAATTACACTTTCATATTTACAAAGTATCAGCAGTTTCATAAAAAAACAATCCATTCAATAATAATAATAATAGTGTAGAGTCCTGCATTGCATTGCGATCGTTTTTTTTTTCATTGGGAGTTTTTTGCGAACCAGAAATGCCACAAAAAAACTCCCATATTCAATTAAAGCGTTTAGTAATCGCACTGTTATGCAGTGGGTTCCTAAAGAACGGGCCGTCATCTGACAAGACGGCGTCTTTCAAAATTATATGACAATGTTTTTCGTTACTACGGAAACAATATTGACAACGTTCTCAACTGACATATTCACCGCTTTAAAAGTAGCGGCGTATCCGTAGGAAAACAAACCATTACTCTTAGCTACGGCCCACAGGATCGTTCTTGCTTCATCCGTTTCTTTTTGTTGACTTCATTTTTTTTGCACAATTTTCAAACACACTTCACTCAAGTTCTTGCAAGTCATGATTTGCACAAACTTTTCGTTGACACAAATAAAATAACTCTTCTTCTTCTTATTATTCTTCTAGATCTTGCGATCTGTTTTGTTGAGTTAATCCTTCCGCGGACACCGACTGCCAGCTGTCTTGCCACCTCTTGGGCGGTCTGCCTGGCAATCTTCTGCCTTGTGGGATTCCGTCAGCCACCACTTTGGCTATGCGGTCGTTTCCCATCCTACCGACATGATCCCTCCAGTGTCTTCGCCTGCTTCTTCCCCATCTCACGACGTCGTCTACACTGCATATATCCCTAATAGTGGTGTTTCTGACTCTGTCTCTTAGGGTTTTACCCGCGATGGAGCGAAGAGTCCTCATCTCAGTTGTGCGGAGAATAGACTTGGTTTTGGAGGTGTCGGCCCGAGTCTCAATTGCGATGTCATGACAGGCCTGACACATGTCTTGTAGATACGCACTTTACTTTCTTTTCTCATATATTTTATTTTCCCACACAATGTCTTTTAGGCATCCCGCTATGGCTGCTGCTTTGTATAAAATAACTCGATTTTTTTAATATTCGTGGGTTACTAAAAAAAATATCTCCCAGCATGTAACTTGGAGTCATTGGTTTTAAAGTTTCAGAGGAAGTAAAAGGTAAACAGGCTCTTCTGGAAGGCGTGAGCACGCATCCTTCGTGGAAGTTTCTTGAGTCAGAAGAGGACGATGTGTCCTGCGGAGAGAGTAACAACGACAGGATTATAGGAGGAGTTGACGCGGCTCTGGGACAGTACCCATGGCTGGTGAGGCTGGGCTACAATCGTAAGTATGCTTCGCCAAGATCCACTACCACCTTTACATTTCTTCAAATTTCAACCTTAGAGATTCTTTAGTTCCATCAAGTCACAACTACCTTCATCATCATTGTTCCAATTCTGCCTTACCCTTGGTGACAATGTTGGATTGGAGTCCAGTTCCTGTGAACAACTCAATAAAACAAAAAACAACCAAGTTTGATTGAACCAAGGGTAAGGGTAAGTCCCCTTTTGTGATCCCACACCAAAAGCTTTGAAGCGTATCTCACTCTACTCATATCGAGAGAGAGAGCCTAAGCACATTAAATTAAACTCACCACTTCTTCTTCTCTGGTTTCAATCCTAAGATTGGTTTGCAGCAAATCCCTCAAGTCTTCTCCTCCATTCTTCCCTGTCTTGTGCGGCTCTTTTAAGATCCACATATGACTGGCATCGCAAGTCCACCAACAGGTGCTCCAGGTACTCTCGGCGTGGGCATCCCCTGGAGTTTGTCCCCTCGGTCACACTCTCCATTATGGCATGCAAGAGGCCTTCTTGTCTTATTATGTGGCCGATCCATCTTGCACGCCTTTCGGACGAGGTCCTGAGCATTCTTAATTCTCAATCTGCAGATCAATACTACTTGTTCTCCTACCTAGATATTGTGCTAACCGATTTTTGAAGACCGAACGTCATGTTCTTCAGGCTATTTGATGTTAATACCATGCTTTGGATGTTGCAGAGAATGCGAAGAACAGAAGAGAGACGACCTACATGTGCGGAGGGTCCTTGATCAACAAGAAGTACGTTCTGACGGCTGCCCACTGCGTCACGCCTTTGAAACCGTGAGTTTTGATATAATTTCTTTAGAGCTTTTACGGGTTTCCGTACTGTAGAACAATTATTGTTCCGAGCAGCCCAGGACAGAGAAGGATTCGCCGCAATGATCGCCGACGTTGGGAATACCTGACATGGCACCAAAAGAAGAAGAAGAGCTTTTAGAAATATTTTTATAACATTCAAACACATTTTAACCGTATTTTTGTATAAATAACAAATTTGAAATCAATATCCACAGTAAAGACTACAGCACAACGTCTGTCGGGAAAGCTAGTAGTATCATTATTGGAATCAAGGTTTATTGGAATAATGCACAAATCAAAATGGGAAATGTACTTGCACTAAACCTAAAGCTGCATTTACACGCTTGCCACGGTTTGGCAAACCACCACAAACACCAACGTGTAAACGGGGTGTTTGCCTTGCCGTGTGTGAGCTCTTCAACGCTTGCAACAAGTGTCGGCTTTTACACAGATCAAAGGAATTTGCGGCAAATGTATTAAAATACCGACGCGCAGGTCAACGTGTAAATGGCGTCCAAGCGTTTGTAAAGGTTTGGAGCTTGTGGTGGCTTGCCAAGCCATGGCAAGCGTGTAAATGTAGCATGAGCATGAAATATAAAGACAGTGTGTACAAGACAATGTACGTATCAAATAATAGTTTAAAATGATTTCCCAAAACCAGTCAAATAGCCTAAAAACAAATGTGATATTTCCAGTGTAACAGTGCGACTGGGCGAACATGACGTTAGGAGTGAAATAGACTGCAACAGTCTGAGTTGTGCTGACAAAGTTCAAGACTTGGACGTTGCCGAGATAATAGTCCATGACGGCTACAACAACCCGAGGCTTGCCAATGATATCGCCCTGCTGAAACTCAACGGCAAAGCTAAATACAGTGGTAAGCATCGCCGACCATCAGAGCTGTTCCGAGTACAGGCAAAAAATACTCGAGTACCGAGTACAGGTATTATGCGCAAAATATACTCGAGTACAAGTATAAGTACTCAGTGAGAAGTAGTCGACTACCGAGTGAGTGATAAATGAAACGCAAAATCTTTTATAAACCTTTATTTGCCCTGCGCATGTTTCAACCATGAAGTCACCACATGAAAATAACACGCGCACCCTCTATACATAATATTTAGAGGTACGTAATTTTCGCAAATAAAAAATTGTAATATCGCATTTAAAAAAAATATAAAAGCGAAATTTCGCATTTATTCGCATAAAACATAAAATGTCTATAATAAAACACCTTTGAGTATTTTAAATATTTAATAAAAAGTTAACAATTGTAGAAAACCTATATAAAATATCAACATGTAATAAAATATACGTTTTCAATTAATACAATTTACTTAGTTACATCGGCGACTTCTACTAACTGATTTTTCAGTTACAATTATTTTCGCAAGGATAAAGCGTTCGTTTTGACGAGTTACTTGATCGTTTACCTTTAAAATATAATTATTAACGATATTTCACTGAAATTTACTAAAAATTAAAACATCGCATTTTTGAAATATATTGACAAATTTCGCATTTATCGCATCTATTTCGTAAATACGAATTTTACGTACCCCTAATAATATTGTAACCGTGAGCAATTGAATCGACCATTACAAAAACTGCGTAAGTCATGACATTAAAATTTTACAAAAAAAAAATGTATCTACATAATATTTTAGTCCGTTTATATTTTTGAAGGCGCATCAATCGTAGAAAACAGACGTTAAGGTCAGATATTAATATGCCCAGAGCCGTACAAAATGGTGGGGAAGGTTCTTAAATACAATTTGCTGCATTAACTTTAATATATTTACAGCTATTTAAAAAACTCTATTTTTTAGGATCTTCATACAAATTTCTCAAAAACATAGCACAAATCACCCTCTATGGGTGGAATGCCTAATTAATTATCACACATTAGAGGGTGTACGGAATGTAGCTAAGATTCAAACCATAGAGCTCTCTCTATGAAAACTTGCAAATTATGTCGGTAGGTTCGTATAATATTATGAGGTCGGTAAAAAAGTGATTATTCTTTTTCTGTGCTTATGCCAGTTATAGAGGTCTGTTAAGCACATAGATTTTTAAGCAATGGGAAGCTAGACTAGAACCTGTTTAATTACCTACCGATCAAGCCTGACAATCGGAATCATAAACGTAAAGCATGACGGGTATAAGCTAGTAAATAATATAACTAAAAATAGATACCTATTACATTTTTTTTTAAATTGGTGTGTAATGCGGATACGTATTCAATATGTATTTTATTTATTAATATGTATTTTTTTGGCAATCCTACGCAGCGTAGTAGATTTAACGTACTCGACTAAATCCAATGATGTACTCGAGGACTTAAAATGTACATGTACTTGCATTATTTGCATTTGTATTCGAGTACCTTTTAAGCTTAAAAACACGTTGAATACAAGTACAAGTATAGGTTTGAGAAAATGTACTCAGGACTGAGTACTGTGGCCTTTTTTGGTGGAGTTTGTAAAGCCTCTTAGTTGAAACATATTTTTCATGTTATGCGGAAATTTTAATGCTGGCAACTAAGTCATATTTTGTAATGAATATTTTAGTGAGTGAACGAGTATGTCAGTAGGGATCATCATCGTCATTTTTCCTCATTACTGAGGGTCGTGACCTGGCAATCTCTCCGCCACAATAACATCATGTATAATAATTATTGTCCTCCACCGCTCCCGACACATCGCCGTCAGTTCCAACAACTGTTGTGTCCGCAGCAGCCCTGATTTGGTCTGTCCATCTCGTGGATGCTCTTCCTCTGCCTCTCGATCCTTCGACACCGCCAAGGACCACCAAGTTTTCCAGGCTCTCTTCATCTCGCCTGGCAATGTGTCCAAAGAACTGGACAATCCGCTTCAAACATAAAGAGTCTGATCGCTACACTAAACTCTCTCAAAATTGACACATTGGTTCTTTAGGCCGTCCAGAGGATTCGAAGTAAACGTCTCCAGCACCACATCTCGAAGTAGGGTTGAAGAGGGTGAAAAAGAAATCGAACGTAGGAAAGTTGGTCGTAACATGGTGGGCGGTGCACTAAGAGCATTAATGAAAAACAACAATGTCTCACATCAAGAAATCAGTGCATAACACAATCCTGGACATGGACGGAAAAAGAAGAATGTGGTAAAAATGCAATATAGATGAGAGCTCTATGTGCAAAGACTCTGTGGGATATGAAGTGAATGTTCTCAACAAAACTCAGAAACAACGTCTCACTACAAGCAAAAAAACTAGTGCATAACGCAATCCTGTTAATATCCAAGTTGTTTGGATATGAAACGTGGACATGGACAAAAAAATAAGAATGTAGTATAAAAATGCAGTAGTGAGAAACACAAAGAACGCCGATTGCCGCAAAGAATGTTGTCTATGGTTTCAATGCATTTAAATGGGCATGCCGGAAACCGGGTTCCTGCTTTGGCTGTGCCCATTCAAATGCATAGAAACATTATTTGCGCTGATCGGCGCCAGTCGGAATCGGCGTTCTACGTGTTTTCTCCCGTAGAGATGAGAATGTATGGAAATACTGTGTGGGAAATGAAATCAAAAGGAATGAGAATATTAGGGAAGAATGTGGTATGGAAGTGTTGTGACAAAGATGAAATTCAATAAGTTGAGATGGTTTGGGTATGTGGAAAGAATGAATGCAAACAGAATGACTAAGAGAATTTATAATGCTGAAGGGAAAAGGAAAAGAAAAGGAAAAAAGCGTGGCCGACTGAGAATGACGTGGATCGAACACATCGATTCCATTCTCAAGGAAGGCCAGGTCAGAAGTAAAAGAAAAAAGAGAGGTTGTATGAGAAATAGTATGTCGGTGGATGAAGCGAAAGAAGTGTGGTTGGATAGAAAGGAGTGGAGTCCGTTCTCTCTAGCTACCTCTTACGGAAACGGCGTTATGGGTAAAAAAAAGTTTCAAAGCTATACATCATAGATGGTAACAGGATTTAGCCTGCACCAGTTTATTTAGCCTGTAGTGAGACGTTATTTCCACTTTCCTACGATCGATTTCTTTTTCATACCTTCCATAACTACTAAAAATATTAAATAAACATAATTATCCACAGCTTGCCGAAGGCATTAATTTTCTACGGTTATTTTATAATTCGTTCATTCTTCGTTCATTTAAAAAACCAACAACTTTGTTTTGTTGACATTCAATTTATTTATTTGAAATCTACGCAACCAATGGTTGCTTTTACATACAATTTACAAAACAGAAGAAGAAAAAATACAATAGTTATGCATCACAGTAAAAAAAAAATAAGTATCTCTAAGAATTCAATGAGCCAAGCGGTACCTATCCCTTAGCATTTTTTTGAAACCATACAAAGGTGCAGAAAATATATCAATTTCGCCAAGATCATTGTCCCCCCTAAGTAACCTTTGCATGGGCGCATTGAAAGAATAGTTTGTGATACTGTTTGCCAATCTAAAGGTCTGTGTACTTCAAATTTAAAACCTAACTTAAATAAATTTTCGTTTATCAGACTGGGTGGCGCCGATTTGTTTGCCGAAAGCTGGAACCACCTTGGACTATTCTTCTAAAGCTGATGTGGCCGGTTGGGGTACCACTGACATGCACACTCTGAACGTAGCCAATGTTCTTCAAACCCTCACTGTTCCAATAGTCCCATTAGAGAATTGCGCTCCTTTCTACAGGAAAATTACCCCGATTACTGATAAACAGATTTGCGCTGGTGGAGTCTTGGACAAAGACGCTTGCGGAGGAGATTCTGGTGGTCCTTTGATGCAGGTATTTTACAGCTACATTTTCGATTGACTTCTTCAATATTTAACTTGATCTATAATAGTCCTGTATTGAATGATCAGATTATCTTCTACCGTAAGTTTGAACTTGGTTGCATTTTATGCTGATATTACTCCAAAATGCCACACAGTGTGGATGAGGGAAAATTAATTAAAAATTTATGTCCGATTGAAAAAAATAGAGAAAAAATACTTAATATATACAAACAATATAAAACTTAAACAAAAAAATAGCAAACAAAATAAATCGTGCACAACAAATGACAGAAGAAGAAAAGTAAAAAATAAATACATGGAACCGCCTCGCTATTATAGTACGCTTTTTTCCTTTCATCTTTCACATATCGAGAAAGCTTGTGCTATGAAATGGCCGAAATGGGTACGGTATTGGTAAGTCGTATAAAAATCAGCGGTTTTATAAAATCAGCTACCAGTCATTTGCTCCGCTCACCTAGCGTGGATACGATTAACTCATATCAGCCGTTTTATTCTTTCATAGGTGATCATGGGCGAAGAACAGCCGCAATACTACCAGATGGGTCTCATCTCCTTTGGACCGAAGAAGTGTGGAGGCAAACCTCCCGGAGTCTTCACAGACGTCCCCAGCTATATGCAATGGATTTTGGATAACATCAAAGAATCATAAATTTTAGTTGAACACTATATTAATCCTCTACTCCATATTTTTACGACATTAGATTTAATCAACTTGTTTAGGGTAACATCTAGAGTTCCCACTCTAAATAATCTATTCGGCAATGTTTGGTATGGTTGATCCAATAATATGATCCTTGTTTTGCAAATTTTGAGGATTTGCTTTGTCCAGTTAAGTATCTCGTCAGCGTTCTAATCAATACATATGTACCTACTTACTTTACGTGTCCGATTTACAGTTTACCGCACCATCAAGCAGCGACAGTCATCGCCTTGTCGATCACCAGGATAAGGTCTTAGGTAGACTGCAGTGAACATTCACATTCACATCCACAAAATCTCAAAGGCAAACAAAAGTGCCGCTTTGCTTCGGCTGATAAGTCTAGTTCAAATTTTCTTAACTCTAATGTTAATTATTCGAGTTTTGAAAGCTACCCTGCCAGTTTTTGCTTTGATGTCTGCTGTTGATAGTCGATTTTGATTTGAAAACCGATATTTTTATATTCAATAAATTTACTTAGGTCAGCATGGTCTATCTTTAGTTTTATTTCATTATATCCTAGCCAAAGATCCTTGCAAATGTTTCTCCTGCTTCTTCATGAAACGTTTATGTTCACCGCTGCAACAAGTCTCATTTTGCACAGGCTCTTCTTACATTATTGTCTGATAGTTTCTGGTGCTCCGTAAGCCTAGGATATACTGACTAAAGCAGATCCACTGGGTTGCACCTAGCTCTTCAACGACGTGAGTTTGCAGTGAATGATTCATCAGCAGCGAGCTTGTCCACAGTTTGTAACTAGCCATGGCCTCTACAACAACGCTAGATGCGGGACCCAGCCGGCCATTGACTTTCCTCACTCTTCGCGTGTGTCTTGTAGTGCTATGTATCCTGTTGTCTTCGCAGCTAGCTATCTCACGTAAGTCGATAAAAAAAAACAATAAAACATCCATAAATACATCATATTATGTGTATGCCAATAGAATCATTGTCAACTACGCATTTTCATCAGGGGTACATTTAAATTATCGCGATTATTTAAATGTACCTATGACACAATGAGTCTACGGAATAACCAGCCAAAAAATCCAACGAACATTTCTTGGAAGAAGACTAGATTTTCTCCAGTCACTTGAATCTGCTGGATTCAGAAAACAGAACATCCAAAAAAAGCAACAACAAAAAAGTGTAGAATTCATAAAGGATGTGCTCTAATATCCCAGAGTGCTGAATAAGATGTGTTTGTGAAATAAATAAAATCAAATGCAAGAGTTCAGCTAAAAGCCGAAATAACTACATATTAATAAAAATCCTTGCAAAATCTGCGGATACAAGAAAGGAATTAGATGAGGTATCTTCTATAATCGATTTTTGGAAAATGATGACTGATGACTCGATATTTCGAACTGAGATGGGATGCTTTCGGAAAGATAGTGCTCGAGGAGTAATACAAGTGTGAGCATCGATAAAACCTGGAACTGCTTCCAGCAAATTGAAATCAACCTATAACAAATGGAAACATTAAAGAAAATCAACAGATCAAGGAATCAAGACTATGTTATCAAAATAGATCTACACCAACTTTTAGGTTATCAAAAGTGACCTAGAACTCGAATAAGAAGCAGAACCGACAATAGGAAGGGTCGGTGAAGGCTGAAGATTTGTTATTGTCTTGATATTAGGTATATATTTTATTATTATGACTAAATGACATAAACATCTGACCAGTATGATGGAGATCCACTCGTCAGTAAATGATAATTCACTGGTGATAATGTATCTCACAGCTGTATCTCTTATCGTACCTTATGAGAAGGAAAGGAGGGACTGATTTTCCCGCACAAATTATCCTCTAGTCGACTATGCATATATGTAGTGTAGTAATGTGTGTAGAAGTATACTATTTAACTACACAAGATGTCACATTAAAACTGGTAAAAAAACAAGTTGACATGTCCAGACACCAAAATGCCTATCGCACTCTAATATCTGCATCTATCTTGAGCCAATGGTTTTTCTACTGACATCCCTATAATAGTGAGGATGAAAACGAGCTATTGTTTGGCATTATTACAGGAGCTATATGTTTTTTAATTTATCATCCAAACATATTACAAGCTTGGCCCATCTCTTTGAAGAATGTCCGACCAATTTTGGGCACATAATTTGAAGAGGGTCAGATACTCTGGAGAGAGGATCACGGTGGCGATGGTTGGGTCAGGACAGGAAGGAGAAAATGTGTCCATGAAGACACACAACTACACTCCATGTGTCTATCTAAGGCTAAGCACCAAAATGTAAGGAGTTGTTGAGAGTACATGGCGGTCAAGAACTTTGGCATTGGATTCATACAATAGGGGACTGGAATCTATCAATAATATCATGGAAAATGCCCTTAATACATTTATTTTATTTATTCATACAATATATTACAGTGATAAGAGATAACAAATGGAAATGCTGCCCAAATAGGCCAAGCCTGTACTAGGGCAAACATCTTAACAGTTCATAAAAAAGAATATTCAAAGGAACATGCATTATTGTAAAACAAACCAAGCGGGACTAAAATTTTGGGCAAAAGTCAACATTCTGTCGCAAACGGACTTCAAAAATTTCGCCATTATGTTCGACAAATTAAGTACTTCAGAATATGCAGTGCGCTGTACACAGATGCTTGGAATAACAAGGTGGACGCGAGACGTGGAGTGTTTAGAGATGTCATTGTGCTGAAGAGGCGCGAGTCAAAGGTTATCTCAGACGAAAACATAGGTACATAACCGTAGTTTCAATTAATTGTCCTTATACCTGGGACATATTTCTTTAGTTTAATCAGCACTCCCGATTTTGACCGTGACCATGGTCAATATTCTTAGTTTTGTTCATTGAAAAACTATTGTGTTTACTGTTTATGTTATTTTATGATTTTCCCATTTCAGAAATTGATACTTCCTGCACTAACCCGAACGAAGAGCAAGGAACATGCATCCGTCTGAGTGACTGTCCAGCGCTGATCATACTCAACCAGAAAAGGCCCGTCACGCGAGAAAATACAATATTTCTTAGACGGGCACAGTGTGGTTATTCAGGGAGAGAACCGTTGGTAAGGATATTTACCATTTACAGTCATTGACTGGCGGAATACAGCATACTTTTACAAATGTTGAATAATCACCTTACTTTATCACCGGACTTCAGATTTTTTTGTTTTAAAAAGGCCAAAGAAACTTAAAATTAATAGGTATAAAGTTATTACGTACTGTAAAGAATTTGTTTTTCTCACGCTTGCGATGGTCCTATTGTTTTATCTACGTACTTTTATAGTTAACAACAAAATACTGAATCGAAATAATATCCTTACTCCCCTTATACCAGTTACCATCAATACTTACTGATTGGGGGGTATCTGTATAATAAGATTATAATTTCTTACTGTATAATTATTATATGCTTATGTTTGCATTTTATTTGAAGCAATAAAGATAACTAAAAAAAAACTAAAAGGTAATTGAAAAAAAAGAGATTTTGCCACTCCAGCCCCCGTAGACAAATTCAAACTGGCGTTCGACTACAAACGAAGATTTCGCCAATGTATAGTGCGGAAAAATTAACTGTCCACTGGAACATATAAACAATTATTTAAACCAAGCAATGACACTTATACAAAAATATAAAAAGTGGACAGCTAATTTTCTTCCTACTCTACATTGTCGAAGAATTCGTTTGTAGTCGATCGCCAACTGTATTTTGTCTAGGCCCACTGAACTTTGGCACTAGAACTCATTGTGAGCCTTGGCTTCCCAAGAGTTTTTGCCAGCCCTCTAAGTAGCTCCAAAGTTCACCAACGAAGCACTTAAGCTTTCTAAAAAACAAATAAGGATCCTCACAAGGACGATGACTGGACACTGCAGACTGTGGAGGCGTATGTCCAGAATTGGACCAGCAGACACCACAGTCTGTGGACTCTGCTCAAAGAAAGATGAAACACACATCATGATGCACTGGCACATTCGTGCACTCGGAACACCAATAATAAACTCTGAGAAGGCACGACTATTCGCAGCGATTCAGATTGTGAGCTACATGGCTCATATCGGCCTAGAAAGCGAGTTATAACATCGAAGGAGTCACAATAGATCTATTCTGGTCGCAGTGACACAAGGGGCACAGGCACCTTACCTTCTTTAAAAACTAAGTACTCCGGTTATTCACCCCATTTCCCTCATCAGTTTTGGTCCTCATAGACATCGACTCCCTTCTTTGAATGCGTCAAGAGGTTTGGCATCTAATTTGTCCTCTTTCCGGAGGACATGGCCATGATGTTGTAGTAGTAGGCTTGATTGTATTTTGCCGGCATAACGCGTGTAAAATACGTACAAAAGTATTCACTTTAATTATTCACCATCACCAAAAGACAGATATTTTCGTATGGTTCATAGAAAATTTGGAATTTCAGGTTTGCTGTGCCAACCAAAAGGAAGTCATCGAAGATAGAGTTGGAGGTGGTTCGGGGTCAGCCACGAGCCTGCTGCCAGGAAGGGACGTCTGTGGGTCGTACAGTGTATCCAAAATACTAGGAGGAGAGCCCACAGACCTAGACGACTACCCTTGGGCAGTACTCCTGGAGTATTCCAAACGTAAGATATTGTTTCTGCTTCATATATGATTATTTCTCAAGCAGCGCGCAGCGTCTAAGGTTTGATGTTCCCGCTTTTGAAAGTTTGTATTGCAAGCTGATTTGTGTAAATACATGTAGTTAAAAGTTATCATGTGGCTGGCAGCAGAGTGGGCGGTGCACTATGGCCTACTAGAGTCTAAGAAATGTTTAATCCATATTATTTAATGCCTATTTAGGAACTGACGAGAGTATGAGTAGCCTTGCATAGATGTGGTTGGTAGACTAGCGGTTACAACGCCGGCTTTCGTACTGTTTGGTGCGGACGTCGTGGTTCGATCCCAGGTGCCGACCATCTTCCTCTTTCACGACACAAGCTTTAAGTAGCTTACTGTGAAAGAGTCAAGGAGTGTATTTGTGTTCACTTTGAGTGAGCACAGAATCATTAAAAAAAAATGTCCAACTTGTAGAGCATATCCGACACTTCTTTCCTATTCTCCTTCATTTTAAAAGCCTTCACACCCATACTCGCTATAATTCCGGAAGGAGTTAACCTTGCTGCCTAAAAATACCCTATACAAGGTGTCATTAGATCTGTGACGCAGAATGCGTGACTGACGGAGTCTCCCTGATACCAGCCAACCCCAGGTGACTCTTTGCATTAGGTACCCCTACATGCGGGGCTCTGTAGAAGCTGATTCTTGTTTCCCTAGATTTGGCTTTAGAGGATGCACCTGGCACCTCTATAGAGAATATGGAATTGAAGGTTACTCCTAGCAACTCCACAGAGACGGCCTGATGTGGAGGATATAATCAAAACCTCCACATTAGTGGTCAAAGGGGACATTAGAAGTATCTTGGGTAGAAAATAGTGGAGGTCCGTTCTTTCTGCCTACCCCTTAAGAAATTCGGCTTAATGTCTAAAAAAAAAAATTGCTTTGAAAATATCTAACCACGATTCAACAGAAGTTTTCAGATTTTTAGGATTCGTAAATTTCTTATTCCCAATCATTGCAAATTTAACATGATCCAGATTTCAAACACATAGTTGAGAAAAAAATAAAGCAATTCAGTGTGAAAAGTATCCAAATATTGATTCCATCTGACGTAGTATTGGTGTTACAGCCCAGGGTAAGAATGGATTCTACTGCGGAGGAAGCCTGATCAACAACAGGTACGTGCTGACAGCCGCGCACTGCATCAGCGGACCAGAAAACCCGAGAGGCTTGAGGCTGTAAGTCGATTAGATCTTTGATTTTATCATCACCAGCACCTTCAGCGTTACATCCCATGGTGGGTCTAAGCTGCCTCTTAAAAGCTTCTCCATCTTGATCTGTTGCTGGCTGTCATTGATGCTACCTCTGAGTCCGACACTCTGGGACTACGCTGATATCCCGAAGAGATCATAGAGCTCGGTGTTGTATCTTCTACGCCACGTTTGAATATTATTTTATCTGCGTAGGATTTTCCTTTTAAATAATATACATTCTTCTATCTGATAAACAGTATCTGAACAGCCCCTGAAATTTATATGAATTTTATAAATATATCTATACCATACTTATCATCATATTTTAACTCCTGGCCAGTTCGTAGCTTCTCCCCATCCTTCTTGTATTTATTTACTGGAGGATCTCACTTTTTTTGGAAATCTTCCTGTTGGAAGTAAGTGCCATACGGCATACGGTCATCACCGTGAAATGCGTTTAGAACTACCATTTGATACACCTCTTATGGTAAATTCTTTCTTTCGAGTATAAATTAACGTCTGACTAACGCATTGGCGAACTCTAGGTAGACGAGTCAGTAAAAAATTGGAAAACGCCAAAGTGCGCAATACTTTTATTTTTAGAGTTCTGGATAGATTTCGTTATGGAGTGTCGTGGCAGTTTTTGCTAGCCCTATCCTTTCTCTGATTTCAGTTTCAGGCTCCCCTTGATCTGCTCCATCATTTATTGTATAATTACAGATGTACCGCAAAAGTACCGCATTATCTCTATTTGTTTTGATTGTGCAGTGTATCGGTTCGACTAGGAGAATATGACAAGAGCACAGTTCAAGACTGCAAACAGGATTTATGTAATGACGCACCCACCGATATCCCGGTGGACTCCACCGTGGTTCATCCAATGTACGCAGCAGCGGCAGCCAGTCAGGACAACGACATTGCGCTTGTGAGGATGTCCCGGCCAGTTCAGTATACACGTGAGTTCATGTAATAAACTTCAGTAACTTACATTGACTAGACAGTCATAGTGACCACAAATAGAAATACACCCTAAATCCTGTACCTCCTGACGAACTTACTCTACAACCGAAATCGTTCTTTGCGACTACATCAAGTGGCATACGTACATAAAAAACAAAATCGGTAGATTGTTGTTTGTGTGTTAGTATTTTAAGGATCAAATGTTGCAAGTTTCATTACACTAAACTAAACGTACATTTCAGGATGGATCAAGCCCATTTGTCTTCCAGCAATCAGTGAAAAAGTCACTCAGAAGACTTTCGTCGGGGAAGAAGTCGTCGTAACTGGATGGGGCAGCACTGGAAACAGTTAGTATATTTTACTTGCATAAGAACTCCCTATGCCTACAATGAACTTTTAAGTACTACGTACTAGAATAGCTGATATTCGGAGCAAAACACTCGAAATTTTCTGTCACCGTACTATACTAGTTTTTTTCAACCAACTTGCGTCTTTACTATAAGTTTTGCTTCTGTGTTCGCCGTCTTCTTGGTCATTCTCCTCATACCTGATCCCGATTTAACTTCTGCATCCCTGAATATGCCTATCCAACTATTCTGGTACTAAGCCAGCTGCATCGCTTCAGCTATCGTTGGGATGATAAGAATTGTTTGACTCACAACATGCATCCCTTTTTTATTCTTGGCATTAAAATGTATGTTGCAGGAAGTGAATCTGACGTCAAACTGCAGGTTCGTATTCCAGTGGTAGAACACAACCTTTGTGTGAGCAGATATCGAGGAGTGAGTGCCACATTGACTACGAACCATTTGTGTGCCGGAGGAAGAAGGAACCGAGACACGTGCAAAGGAGATTCCGGAGGACCACTCATGACCGTCGACACTGAGAATAGACAGAGTAACTGGTTCTTGATCGGAGTGGTCAGCTTTGGACCATCTACTTGCGGCACAGCCGGATGGCCAGGAGTCTACACCCGCGTCTCAGCGTATTCCGACTGGATTACACAGAATATCAGAGACTGATCCGATAAACCTACCAAATACCTAAATTATGAGACATTAAACAGGAACAGCTACTTGTTAAGATTTTTTCTTTATAAAAATGAAAAATTTATAAATACATTTTGTTTATTTCTACTAATTTTATTTTAAACGTTATAACATTTTCGGCACTTAATGAGCACTTTATTATCAATATCCAAAAAAACTCTTCGACGGGCTGTTAATAATAATTATTTTTAGGGTTAGTAAGAGAGGTGGTGGCAGTAGATGGGTGGGTGTGGGGTTGGGGCGTGTTATTAGTATTGGTTGTAGATGGGATGGGATTATGGGCGGTTTCGAATATTAATCCTATTTTTATGTATTTCTAATGTTTCTATGCTGTCCATTCGATGTCCCTTTTTGCATCGGTGCAAAACTTCCACGTCATCAATGCTAAATTTATGTCCTGTTCAGTTCAGCCTCACGCGTTCAGCCATTTCTGTTTTTTTTTTTATTAATTCATTTTTTATTATTTGCACTAAAATTATTGATTGCACTTAAATGTTCTTTGATTCGCGCTTTAACTGTTCTTCCAGTTTGCCCCATGTACGACACGTTACACACCGGGCACTTAATTTTGTAGATGCCACTATCTTCTAATGGCGGTGTTGGTGATTTACTGCTGAAAATATTGGTATCTGTTTATTTGGTTGTTGGTGTAGTATGCCGGTTTGAATTCTGCACTGGTTCATTGAGTCTGTGGTTAATTCAATAATAAATAAAATCCTTCTCCAGTGATTCTAAGTCTTTTTTTTTTTTATTTTTATTGCTTTTTCTATTAATGATGTCCACAGCCCTCAGCAATGAGGATGACGACTGATGTTCAATGTTAAGTCTATTTTTGGTTTAAAGTATAAATATTGAGTTTCTAGTTAAAAATGTCTCACGCACGCGAGTTTTTTGAAAATTTGTTTTTTCTTTACCTTTTCTGTTTCCCGGAGGGGGTAGGATGAGAGTAGGGACTTCTATTTAGAGGTGGGACTAACGGCTTAAATTCAAAAAAGTTAAAACATTTTCGTTAATTGAAAATAACGTTAATATAAGCTTAAAGCCTTTTTATTTTACAAACCTACGAGTACATGAACATAAATTTCCTAAAAAAGGTATTTTTTTATTTGGTATCTGGAAAGATAACTTTTTCTAAAAAAAAAAATCCAAAAAAGGTCTTTTCCAAAATTTGGTGCCTGGAATGTATACTTTTCCTAAAATGAAAAGGCCGTTTCCAAAATTTGGTATCTGGAAAGTTTACTTTTCCTAAAAAGAAAAGGTCTTTTCCAAAATGTGGTGTCTGGAAAGTTTACTTTTGCTAAAAAGAAAAGGTCGTTTCTAAATTTTGGTATCTGGAAAGTTTACTTTTGCTAAAAAGAAAAGGTCGATCGAAAAAAAAAGAGATCGTTTTCACAATTTCATTCGATATAACGCAACCTTCTTAATATTTTCAATAAACTAATATTGCATATTATTACCTAACAATAAATAGGGGTAGGCAAATTATTGCGTAATATTAGCTGACTATATCATTATTTAGAAATTAGAAATATCATTATTTATAAATAACGTTAGAGGCGTTATTTTTATTTATCTAATATTTTTATCAGCTATCGTTATAGTGCCCACTGCCCATCTCTACTTCTATTCCGTCCAATCCAGAGAAACAGATTTCGCACAGATTGCACAGCATAATGTTCCGCATACATTCCTTGTACTCCTGGCTATGTGACCGGTCCACGTCATTCTAGGTCTGCCACGTTTAGATCCTTTTTGTCTTTCTTCATTCATTCTCTCAACATGCCCGAACCACCTAAATTAACATTAACTTCACCATTCCTCATCTTATCAAGCAGTCTTTTCCGCATAAGTTTATTAATAATGATATAACACTTTATTTGGTAAATATAAACATAATAACTCACCAAAATTAGCGGGCTTATTGCCTAGGACAATTTCTTCCAACCAACCTATTATAACTTAAAAAAACTTAAACTGTTGCATGTTATATAAAAAATACATACACAAACAAATACATACATAATACATTCAAATATGTATACATACATAGGTAAGTATACAAAAATATGTATAGAAAAAAAAACATAGTAATCAAGCATAGCGAGGAAGGAGAGGATCAGGAGACAGGAGCAGGAGTAGAAGAAAGGAAATGACGTTTCAATCTGATTTTGAAAGAGAATAATGTTGGAGAGAGTCTGATGCCATCATTATAATATTATCCTATAAGAACATACATTGTCTTTTTAAGTTTACTCTTACAAAATAAAAGCCGCAGAAAACCTCAGAGCGTGTGAATTGTCAATATTGTTACCGTAGTAACAAAAAACAATGTCATATATTTTGAAATACTACCGTCTTGTCAGACGAAGGGCCGCTCCCTGGGAACCCAGTGCATAATATAACTCTTCGGCTAAAGGTACCTACTTTAAACGTTAAAGCGTTCTTTAAGTTGACGCGTTGCATAAAAAAATATCTCCACCTAGTTTATTGAAAGTTTGAAATGTCATCAAAATATTTGAAAGTTGGTAGTGTTACTAAAGATTGGACCCATTGGAGAGGTAAAAAAAGTTGGACGACGTCGCTGGGAGACTGGACAACGAAGCCGCCTAGAATTACGCAAAATAGCTAATTGAAAAATGACAGGTCACTAAATATTATTATTTGTAAATATTTAATATGCAGGAAAATAATTGACCCTGACCCTTATTTGTATTAATAGAGCCCATCCTCTGTCCATCTTGGCAAAGCGCAAGCTAATAAAGTATTAAATTTCAAGATTTGTTTTCTCAAAATAAGCAGATTTTGTAAACCTCCCCTTTCTAACTTTATAAAAGTACATGAGAGTACCCTAAGCCCTGAAAGAAGATTCCTCTCATGCTCTACCAAGACTCAATCTATTACATTAGTTTCTTGAAGGCCACGATTTTACTCCTTTGTGAAGGAAAAATCCCCACACTGTCAAGAGTGGTGAAGTTAATGCAAGGCGACACGTCGGAGCTTAAAGAGAGCGTAATAAGGACAACCTCCGGAAATCCCTTAAGCTAGATCAGTGTTTTTCAATCTGTGGGTCGCGACCTATAGGGGGGTCGCCGGCAAAAGGAAAAGGCAAGGTTCCATACTTCAATGCAAAACACAGTTTCAATGAGAAGGATGGGATTGTTTCTCTCTGTCTCCCTCTCTCTCCCCCTGGCTTGCTCCCAGCTTAACGTCTATGAAGACTGCTAGGGTCAGTAGCCCTAGTATAAGTTTTCGATGATCGAATATCGAAACGATCATCGAAAGAGTTTCGAAAAATTTCCATACAAAAATGATCGAACGATTCGATCGTTTGATTTATGAACACTATTTGCACGCTAATAAGGGCTTATTTGCGTGCAATTAGCTTTCGTTAAAACTCGTACTAGCTTCACAGCTCTCCTCGTCCTCAGGCTGTAGACTCTCCTCTGCTGCACCCCTTCCCCCACCCCACATCTTAACATCTGTTCGCGCCTTTGCGTCACCCAGGAATTCTTTGGCCTCCCTCTAGTCACAGAACGTGGAACATTCAAGTTTATTGCCTGATTAAGAAGGATGGGATTGTTTATTTTTCAAAAATATGTCAAATCGTGGTGTTATTTTAGAAATGTTAATAATATAATTATTTTCTCATTGAAGTCTATTTGCCTATATTTTTAGTTTTAATGTCCACCATTGATGAGAAAGTCAGTTGACTGGGGTGAGAAGTGGCGAATGGCACGAATAATTTTAGAGCTTTCTTTGCCAGCTCTGGACATTCTTGCTTTCCTTTCATTCAGAACACGTCAACACTTTGCGAATGAAATTCTATTTTAAGCAAGCAGTCAGCAGATATAAATATAAGATTATCTTTAATATTTGTTGTGAGATCGTGTAGGTAGTTCTACTGTACTGTATCCAAGAAAGGATCAAGAATCCGTCTACGTTCATTTTTAGCATCAGAGTGAATCGCCAATTGCAGCGTGGTAGGTCTTAATAATGAATAATATTAAGAAAAAAGAGAAATGGAGACTAAAAATAGTTTTGTCTGTCGTCTAAGGGGGTCGCTGGAATTTTTCAAATTGTAAAGGGGTCACGTATTCAAAAAGATTGAAAAACACTGAACTAGATGATTGGGAGCGATTGGCACATGACAGACTTGACAGGTGTGATGTTTGCTTTCGATCCGGAGGTGTCTTAGAAGCAGGTGAATTGGAAAACCCCCATAGAGCTGATGCCCAACGACAGAGAAAAGGGTTAAAACACAAAGAACGTCGATAGGCGCCGGTTTGTCTGTTTCTAAATTCCTTTGGCATTTTTGGACATAGTTTTTTTTTAGTTAAATAAAAGAAATATGCTACGTAACACTTTGTTCGAGCCCACATTTGCCTCAGTGACACACAGCAATGTTTGTGGCAGAGATTCTGAGGTGACATCAGATGTAGGGGTGGGGTAGAGGGTGGGCGAACTTAACTGGAGGGATGACCCGGCAGCTATCCAGTTGATGTTTTACAGCCGTGAATTGGGGAAGATTCCGGCATTCAATGAGAGAGGCCAAGGCTAATTAAAGTCAATGAAAAGTAAGGGTCACAGGCAGCCATAACCATATGTTGGGTTTTGTCGCTATATCCTAGTGCATTGCACAGTTTCTAGCGCAGTAACAAACCACGAAGAACTAATTTCTGAGTTTTATAATTAATATCATAAGACGAATGTTGAAGAAGAAGTTTTGCAAAAAATTGAACACGAACCCTTGTTCACATTTGATTATTTACATATAGTACTTTATTTATGGTATTTTAGTACTTGATAATCTGAAGTGACCACAAGTAAAGTGAAGCTGATACGAATCTGTTTGTGTAAATGAAATGACACAGCAAGAACTATTATATTTTACAAGAAACCATTATCTGTAACCGGTTCATTGAAGGTTAGTTAGGCACCTAGACCTTGTACCTTGAAATCAGCTTTGCAAGAAGGGATTATAAAGTAAACACAGACGGAGTTATAAGATAAGAGTTCCCATTCGTTGCCAATGATTCAGATCATAAGGGGTAGGAAACTCTGGTAAAGGGTTGGACCATTGCAGATCCACAGGGTGGTATCTAGCACCGTAAAAAAACGTGAGTAAACAATAATTAATTAGTGGTCCGTCAACAGCGGCGTTCAGCGAGTCTCGGAACCAGATTACAGTCCGTATTTAGCCATGGCCGCAGCAACAGTGTTCGTATCGGGATCCAGCCGGCCACTGGCTTTCCTTAACCTCCGTGTGTGTCTTGTAGTGTTGTGTGTTTTGTTGTCTTCACAACAAGCAGTCTCACGTAAGTTGTCACAAAGCATCCATAATTATACCTTGATTAATATTTGCCGATTGCTAACTACGTCGAAGAACTTCTAAATAAATGTTGTGTTAATATTTGGCAAAATTGAATAAGTGAACCTGAAGCAAAAAAAAAAATGAAAAAGAAGAACGTTTAGATATATACAGCAAACCAATAATGATAATTTTAAGTTTGTTTGTTGAGAAAACACCTTTGAAGCCGAACAAAATGACCGCTATTGATATTAAATATTACATTAAACACTTTTATTAACAAACAAGCTATTACTTGAAAGGAAGGTGCTTAAACAACAAGAAAAAGAAAAGAAAAACACGATACAAAAAAAGTATTGGGAAATTGCCACATATACAAATAACTTAGCAATGGAGTGTTGCAAACTAAAGTCTTGTCGATATATACATTGGTTGGATGTCCTGCTGATCCTTGAGGTTTAAATAAGGATAATTGTAATAATACCGTCTAGTTATTGACATAATATTCAGTGTTTATAACCATGTTCTTCGAGTTCTCCGGACGAGTATGGAAATGTTCTGGTCTATAAATAATGTTATTCTTAAGAATAATAAGATAAAGCATGTTTAGATCATCAGGTAAAAGCCATGATTTTATAAGCAAATAATCATCACATTGATTTTATTAATACAGCGGGATCGACTCCTTAAAGCGGACCTTCCGTTGGATTTGTTGAAGAAAAAATACAAGACAGTGCCGTAAATTTTAGTCTTATTTCTGTCAAACTGTGGCCAAATACTACAAAATTTTCCAGGTGGATTTCCAAAAGCAATGATTATTTCCATGTCTCGAAAAAAGAAATTTAAGATGGATATCCAGAATGATAAGAGGGAAAACTTGTAAAGAAAGAAAATAACTATTGGGTAAGAATACGAGTAAATAACCAGATCGGGGTAAAGGCATCGGGTAGAAAAGGGAGATTCCAGAAGAAGTTGGGAGAGATGATATGATATTATGAAAATGAGGACAGGAATGTGGGCTGTGCTACTTTATCTGTGTTGCATATGGATTCGGACCTGTTTTCATAATGTATAATTATTTGGTGATGGTTGGAATGGGAAGTGGGGACGAGGTGCGGTGATAAGGGGTCATGGGTTATCTCAGCCGTTGGGAGTAGTTAGATACACTCCTGACTCTTCTGCAATGTTTCCAAACACCTGGGGCTGTCCCACAATATTTTGCCCGATCCAACAAACTCAATTTAAAGGATTTTTGCTTCTTTTGGTTTATAATCAGCATCCAAAATCCTTCAACTCCAAGTGATTACAACTACCACTGATATCTGGCAGAAATAATGGATTTGTCCCAAATATCGTCGTATTGTTTGCTAAGTTGTTGGGTTTCTTTCGAGTTCATTGCATTTTTGTAAACAATTTTTTCAAATTCATTTTCTATAAAAAATTCAACATTGACGGGAGATAATGATTTTGTCAACTGCGCTAGCGAGTTTGGTCAGTCATCTTTTATTTTTTAATAATTTAATATTTTTCAGAAAATAGTCTGTACTGCACCAACCCAAACGGACAACAGGGGCAATGCATCCGCTTGAGTACTTGCCCTCCGCTAATGTCCATCATCCAGAGAAGGCCTGTTTCGCAAGAAAACACCTTGTTCCTCAGAAGGTCTCAGTGTGGATATGAAGGCAACGAACCGTTGGTAAGACTCATATCCATTTATATATGTATAGGGGTTGAATTGAATGGTACCTATAAAGGTATGTGCGCTTATGTATGCAGATTATTTAGTACTTATGGGTGAGTGTGAAAATGATTTGCAAGAACTTGTGTCAAGTGTGTTTGAAAATTGTGCAAAAAACGATCTAAAAACGAATGTAAGCAAAACAAAGGTTTTAGTATTTGAAAGGGATGAAGCAAGAACGAATTGTAAAATAACCGTAGAAAATGAATGTCTTGAGCTAATGAATGAATGAGTATGTATATTTAGGAAGCATGTTTAGTCGGGATGTAAAGTGTGAAAAAGAATGAGAAACAACGTCTCACTACAAGCAAAGAAACTAATGCATAACGCAATCCTGTTACCATCGATGATGTATGGATGTGAAACGTGGACATGGACGAAAAAAGAAGAATGTAGTATAAATGCAGTAGAGATGAAATCTCTACGAAGAATATGTGGAAAAACTTTACGGGATATGGAAAGGAATGAAAATATTAGGAAGAATGTGGTATGGAAGTAAGTGTTGTGACAAAGATGAAAGTTAATAAGTTGAGATGGTTTGGGCATGTGGAAAGAATGGATGCAAACAGAATGACGAAGAGAATTCATAAGGTTGAAAGGAAAGGTGTAAGAAAGCGTGGCCGACCGAGAATGACGTGGATCGAACACATCGATTCCGTCCTCAAGGAAGGCCAGGTAAGAAGTAAGAGAAATAGGAGAGGGTGTATGAGGAATGTTATGTCGGTGGAAGAAGCGAAAGAAGTATGCTTGGATAGAAAACAGTGGAGGTCCGTTCTCTCTGCCTACCCCTTACGGGACACGGCGTGAAGAATAAAAAAAAATCTGCTTCCTTGGATGTTGATTATATGACGTTATACGATGTTGGTGAAAATCACGACTTTTTGGAACAATGAACGTTGCACCGAATGGCTTATTGTACTGAATTGTTAACAAACAATAACTGATGACGGTGTAAGACATAGGGACTAGTAACAACATTGTGCTGTGAAGAAGTGATAAGATTGTTGAGCCACACTGAGGCTCGCCTGTGCAATCACGATTTTCAACCTAACCTGTAACAATACCTTTACTTCTTACTTTATTCACATTAGGTACATCGAAGACATCTTATAATTATTATGAAACTGATTGTCATCTTGTTCATGATAGATTTAACGCATTTCAGGTCTGTTGTGTAAATCAAAGAAACGCCAACACAGACAGCATTGGAGACAGTGCGGGACCAGGACTGAATTTGTTGCCAAGAAGAGACGTCTGCGGAACCTATAGTGCTTCCAAAATTATTGGAGGAGAACCGACGGATTTAGACGACTACCCTTGGGCAGCACTCCTGGAATATTCCAGACGTGAGTATAATAGTTTGCTGATCATGAGTAGTAAACATTCAACCGGATAATAATGATGAGTATCAAGTTGTGGGCAGAAAAGCTAGACAAAATATTATAATAATAATAATAATAATAAACACTTTATTGGCATGAATATACAAAAATAACAAACCAAAATTGGCGGGCTTATTGCCTGGGGCAATTTCTTCCAACCAACCTATTACAAATAACATTTTAATTGAAGTTGCTTTTTCTATATATACAAAAAATACATACACATACAAAGACACATACATACATAAAACAATCAAATATATAAATATATCATATATACACATACAAACAAAATATATACATACATGAAAAAAAAAAGTAAACCATATTATAATTCAATACAAAGTCAAGCATAGCGAGGAAGAAAAGGATCAGGAGATAGGAGCAGGAGTAGCAGAAAGGAAATGACGCTTCAATCTGTTTTTGAAAGAGAATAACGTTGGAGCGAGTCTGATGTCATCAGGTAGTTGGTTCCATAACCTGGCCGCCTGTGCAGTGAAAGATGAAGTGAAAAATGAAGAACGATGTGTAGGGATTTGCAGGATGCCACGTGCAGCAGACCGCAGAGGAAGGCCATGAGATGCTAATGGAGTGAATAGAGACCTCAGATAGTTAGGAGCGTTGGGGTTAGAGAGTACCGAGAAAAGTAATGTGAGAATGTGTAAGTCTCGTCGTTGTGACATAGTTAGCCATTTAAGTTCCGTTCTGAATTGAGATACTCTGTCAAATTTTCTGAGGCCAAAGATGAAACGAATACAGACATTCTGCAGACGTTCCAACCTTATTATTCAGTTAGTTGTAAATAGTTTTGATGTTGCAGCTAATGGTCCGAATGGATTCTACTGCGGAGGAAGCTTGATCAACAACAAGTATGTCCTGACAGCAGCGCACTGTATCAGCGGACCTAGCATTCCAAGAGGCTGGAGGCTGTAAGTCAATAAAAATTACTATGTATTTTCACGTCTAATCAGATACATACGAACATCTAGATTACATATTTTATTTTAATACGATAATTTTCCGTTGATTTTTTCAATGTTGTTTCAAAATTTTAGTGCCTCAGTTCGATTGGGAGAATACGACACCTCCACAGATCAGGACTGCAAACAGGATGCTTGCAATGACGGTCCCACCGATGTCCCAGTAGACTCCACTGTGGTGCATCCAAGATACGTGCCGACATCATCCAACCAGGAGAATGACATTGCCCTCGTGAGATTGTCCCGGCCAGTCCAGTTTACCAGTGAGTTTTCAAAATGCTTACACAAAAGTAGAAAGGGCCCACAACGCAGCCCTGAGGTATTCCCTTTGTAACCTTCATCTTCTTGCTGTTGGTAAACTGATCCTTGCTTGACTTTTGTAATACAGTTTTTTAAGATTCAGATCAAAATACAACCCTCTTAAAATCTTACAGGTTAATATGATTTTGTAAAAGCCCTTTTCATAGTCAACAAAGTATCTAGTTAGGTACATGCGACTTTGCCATTCTATTAGCTGGGTATACACGTAACGATTTATCTTTAAGATTTGAACGATAATCGCTCATTTTTCAATTGTTTTCTTCGCGAAGATTTGAAAAATGAGCGATTATCGGTCAAATCTTAAAGATAAATCGTTACGTGTGTACCCAGCTATTCGTTGGCTTGCTGGATATGCCTTCCTATGTTGTGTATTAGAACATGATTTTATAACTCGGGAGTTAGTAAGCATAGTTTTGCCTTTAAATGGGTTTGGCTTGATTATACAGGACTTGTTGTCTCTCTACACAAACTCACTAGAGTTTTATGAGAGAGGAAGAAATTGTTAATAATATGAATATGCATTATTGTAAGAATTCGTTTGAATAAAATAAAATAAAAAAAATAAAATTATATCATGAAAGAAATTCAATATTAAGGATGTATAAATATGAAAGCATTACAAATTGGTAGCTTGCTTACTTTTTTGGCTTATATTACAAATTCGGTCGATTGTTAACTCCCTAATGTGAAGAATGCATGACTTTAAAGTATGCAGGATAAATTTGCATACTTTTCCTCAAGTGTTCTTTGATTTTTACGATTTTGATTGTGATCCATTTAAAGGTCTGTGATGAGAATTATGTATTACTTATCTTCGCCAGTGACAAGGTTGTGTTAATGACTTTAGATTACCATAAATGAATATCCTTTGAGCATAAAAGGAAAAACGAACGTTTTATTTTATATACATTCCAAATTATAATCAATATTATATTTATTTCAGGATGGATCCAGCCCATCTGTCTTCCAGCAATCAGTAATAAAGTCTCTCAGAATAGCTTTGTGGGAGATGAAGTTGTCGTTGCTGGATGGGGCAAAACCGAAACCAGTAAGTATAGAGCTATATTTCAATCCTATGTATTTTAATACCAGATCCATTAACTCTCTCCATCAATTGCATGCTATTATTATGATATTATTATCATTATCTTTTTATTGAGCTCTGTAGATCTTTGATTTTGATCGCATTTGTCTTTTGCATTAACCATTGTATCAAAACAATTACTGCTAATTTAAGTCCATGAGTTTTCCTAATTTAACATTTGTCTAAATTCTTGGTGGTTTTTACTATGATTAGAAATATGCATTTCAATTTTTGCCATTTTTTCACGTTGACACAAACTTATCACTATGATCGAATATGATTTTAGGGAGCGAATCGAACGTGAAACTGCAACTGCGTATTCCAGTGGTGGAAGACAGTATGTGCGTGAGCAGATACCAAGGCTCGGGAGTCAGGCTGACCTCGAGCCAGTTGTGTGCCGGAGGAAGGAGAGGCCGGGACTCTTGCAAAGGAGATTCCGGAGGACCACTCATGACCGTCGACACTGAGAATAGACAGAGTAACTGGTTCTTGATCGGAGTGGTCAGCTTTGGACCATCTCCATGCGGCACAGCCGGATGGCCAGGAGTCTACACCCGTGTCTCAGCGCACAACAACTGGATCACACAGACGATCAGAGCATGATCCAACAAATATACTCCATACCTACATACTATATTTTAAGGAATTTTTGATAAAGTCTGCAATTTTAAGCTTATTAGTCAAGATAATTCAAAGATCGTATAACCCTTCTGATTTCGGGTAAACTTAGATGTAAATTTGAACATCAATAAACTAATCTTTTAACAAATTATAGATTTTTTTGTACATCTTATAAAACTCTTGCCTCATGAAGGTGCTGCAAAGGATTCGGAAGATTTTGAAATAATCAAAAATGGAAAAATGATAAAAGAAAACATTGCGCGGAAATATTATGCTTATAATGTTCCCATTTCATTTGCGCGTTTGTATCTACTTGGTATGCTTTTAAGACTATGTACTTCCAAGAATGATCTCCCAGTCAAGCAGAAACGTCGAGCGTTGAATGCCAGTCGCTCCAGCTGAGTCGGTGAGTAGTCTTCATACATAATCGAGTAGAAGTAACGTAATGAACCTTCACAAAAACCGGCCTAGCGAGTTCCCTAATGAAGATATTAATACCGCGTATCACTTCTTGGAAAATAAATGACAAGAACTCATCAGTTGCCACTTGTTTGTTGATAGAGAGATTTCTGGTCTTAATGCTTAAGCTGCTGTACACGTTACCTAGGTCATAACCACAATTACCTACTATGTATGCACAAGCAGATCAGGCACAACTTAATATGTGTAACAAAGGATTCATGCATAAATCACAAACCAAAATATTGGCATGAAAGTTTATCTAAGCATTATTTGTACATTCTTGCCGATGATCACATGTGTCCTACAGAACTGAGTAATGCCAGATATTTTAGATTTAGCAAGCATTGGTATATGCAATATCGGGAGTTGGTTTCGTGCGGGTAGGTTTGCTGCGGATTATTCAACTCCGGGCTGACTGTGGGGGGTCTTAAAGGGAGAATGTATGTCATTGTATGTAAATGCAATATTAGGTATCTAGTGTTTTGCCAGTTTTAGATATCCGAACATCTTCTAAGATATAAAATAAAGCTAATCCTTGCGTGAAATCTAATCTACCTTTTTAGAAATTTAGGCCCACTTAAGAAAAATTGAGAAGCTGCAAACCTCTCCACCAGCGTTTGATATCCAATGATTTTCTTTTTGTTTTGAGAGATCTCGCAATCTGTCAAAATATGTATTTACTTGATAATGGGTCGTCTTAAGTTCCTACAAGATCAATTATTATTGAGAACACTGTTGGCGAAGATAAAATATATTTATGTTTGTCTATGATTGTTTCACCTCGAGCATAGTGATGGTAAAGCAAACAAATAATACATACCTACTGTAAATTTTAATATAAATTTTGGATAATATGATACCTACTGGTAACGCAATTATTACAATCATCAAGTAGCAATTTAAAAATCCATTAGCTCACCAGACTTACCTACATTATAATATTATGATACGACAAGGCGGTGCACAGATTAGAAATCTCCATCAGTGCCTCAACGTAAAAACACTAACCGTGAACCTATTAGCAAACATTTGGCATCTTCATCATCTAAAGAAATATCACACATCTTCAATTTGGCATCTTCATCATCTAAAGAAATATCACACATCTTCAATTTGGCATCTTCATCATCTAAAGAAATATCACACATCTTCAATTTGGCATCTTCATCATCTAAAGAAATATCACACATCTTCAATTTGGCATCTTCATCATCTAAAGAAATATCACACATCTTCAATTTGGCATCTTCATCATCTAAAGAAATATCACACATCTTCAATTTGGCATCTTCATCATCTAAAGAAATATCACACATCTTCAATTTGGCATCTTCATCATCTAAAGAAATATCACACATCTTCAATTTTTTTTTTAATTCAGTTGATGGTGCAGCGGGGGTTTTCACGAAAAAGATTAGTTCGAAGTAACTTTTATATTTTTAAGGAGAATTATTACGCTAAAAAATCATCGTGTTTAGGTATATCAGATATATTCGATTTAGTATTAAGATTAATCATCACATGTTCCCACAACATATATACAATAAAACTATCCAAAAGAAAAGTCAACTACCTAGCTAAGAATTATACAAAAGTAGGCGAAAAAACATTTGTTCCACAGGGAAATTGATCAACAGGTAAAAGTCAATAAATAAAATAAGAAACGATAGAAAAATCAAAAAGCAGCCCAAAGTAGACTTAAATTTAGTCACTTCGTTAAAAGTCATCATAACAACAGCAACAAAAAAAAAAAATATTTTTTTAATTAAAGTGATCATTGGAAATATTATGAATGAATTAGAAAAAAAATTAATATTGTGAAAAATATTATGAAATAAATTAAAATGTCGCGGAAACATCAATTATTGCGATAAAGTAACAAAAACGGGTATTTTGGTGTAAAGTACCCTTAAGTTTCAAAAATGGTATTAGTTCTAAACTAAAACTTTTTCGTGAGTAATCATTCTCATGCTACTAGAAAATAGTTCCAAGCTTGCATACCTAGTAGAAATTGATCGAAAAGCGAGTCATTTTAACCTATAGTAATTTTAGTGGAACTCAGTTTAAATATATAGGTACTTTTTTATATTAGATATTTTAGTGGTTTCTAAGCTTTAGCGGAATCCTTATGAAATCGGGGTTCAAGAAAGTTTAAAAACTCCTGATCTTGCGTGGGTATGTGATTACTTATGCATCGTCTATTAATAGGCCTACCGAGAATATGTAACAACTATTGACTAACAATTCTTTACTGATGTTCGATTTTTAAATGGAACAAACCACTACGGGCTTACGACCGTTTTCTACTGTTATTTCGAAGGCTGGCTTAGTGTGATCACTTTACGTTAACAACGTTCGCCATTAGGTGGTAATGTTTAAGTCTTCGAAACTCCTAATCATAAGAATTCTCAACATGTCGATTAATCTCATGTATGCTGTTGCATATTTAGTAGATATTTAATTATAAATGAAATATAGAGATTAAAGTTGGAAATTATTGAGAAGAACAGAGCAACCAATTTTAAAGACTGCGACTGCTGTCATGTATTTGGCGCCAGGATTATGACTATATCCATTTTTGTTAATATCTCATCTTTATTGCCTACTTATAGGTATACCGGTTTTTTTCTCGAAGGTAAAAAAACCTACCTACATCGAATTTCGCGAAATATTCTGTTCAATATGTCATCATATTATTATGTCATCTTGATATGGGGCAATCTATGTACTTATTATAATAAATGTTATATTACCTATGTACTTAAAGTACATTTTTTAGTTTTGCAGGCCTGGCCAATGAGTCGATCGCAATCGACCGGTCGATCGTGATGTGATCGTGTTTACCGGGAGACGTTTTCTGAATGGCTAAAATATCCGTTCAACTCACATTCGAAATTATTATATTCGTGCCACTTAATTTGAAGAAATATTCAAAATGGAGAAAACTACATACTTTGGAAGATGAAATAATAAAAATGAAATACGATGAAAACCATCAGCCGGTTTCATAAAAATAAAGGAGACTTTAAAGTTTTCTTTAAACAATAATGCGTTTCATAACAACAAAATGTCGACGTTAAAGTCCCGTTATTGGCGCTAGTGTGGTTCAATCTTTTGCCACCGGAGTTAATATAAAATTTCATGGCGCTCTCTCTGTCACAAATGATGAACATTATTTATATACGGTGATACTGTGGACAAAACTGACTAAAATAGTGGTATTTCAATCAGCAGCCCGATTCACGGAAAAGTTTAGTTCGAAGTTCGAACGAAGTTCGATTCAAACTTTTGTGAATAGGGCTGCTGGTAATAATAATTATTGTAGGCGGCGACTATCTACAGTCTATGTACCTATTCACGGAGGGTTTGAATCGAACTTCGTTCGAACTTCGAACTAAACTTAGACTTAAACTTTTCCGTGAATCGGGCTGCAGATTCGTACGTATATTATGAACCAGTTTTACGGGAACCAAATTTGAACTATTTTTATATATATACAAAGAGAGGTCACGACAGCCTTCAGCCGCGTTCTACCTTCCATAGCATGATCCGTCTGTCACTTCACTTTAAAATCTTTATAAACAAGGTTTTTTTTCAGATACTTCAGTTTTTACGTGAAGAAGCAATAGAAGAGTAGGATTTCAGACCATACACCATTCCGTCAAAAACCTCTTTTTGAAAAAAATAATGACTTATTTAGTTTTTGTAATAACCAATTCAATTATAATACATGGGTTTAAAAAAAAAAACAATTTCGTCACCAATACTCTCGAATTAAAAACGTGAACCGTACATCCACACTTTACCACTACATATAACCGCGACACCTAACAAGTCTCAAGTTGCAAAAAAATACATATTATTACCTACGCAGCGTAGTAGGTTTAAGAGCCGGACACTCGAAAATGGCTGTTTTTATATAAACGTTGTTCTCTTAATAGGTATCGTAGAACAACAAAAAAGGAAGTGTGCTTTAAGTTAGAGCTTTGGCTATCAAGTCTTCCAATATGAATTTATATTTTCCAAATTTAGTTCGATAGAAAAAAAATTCAAAGTTTGCTCTATATTTTTATAAATCACTAGAGGTCCGCCCCAGCTTCGCACGGGTAGATAGATACTTAAAAATAATTTAGTTTTCATACAGATCCCTAACTTTTTCAAAATATTTTATAGCATATGTTAATCTGGAATAATTGCATTGCAATGTATCGTGTCACGTCACTTTACCACCGTGACTACTTTGCGCTCTACTGCCCGCTCCCGTACGCACTCTGCATCGGATAAGTTGAGATGATAAGAGACTATGCTTTTTTTTCCAATACTCACATTTTTAAACTCGTGATAACTTTCGAATGGAATGTCCGAATTGAATAATTCAAAAAGTTATACAAACATATTGAAGCAGACTTGAATATGAACTAATTTATTTTAATAAGGAGTAATACCAAGATACCAATAAAGAGCCTTTTCTAGAGGTGAAATTTTATTGATTTTTTTTAAATAAAAAAACACTTATTGTGGCATAACTATAATAGTTAGACATATGCTGTCGCGATACTTTTTGTAAATAATGATGTCTTCTACAAAATTGTAGTACATTGTTTTATTCTATCATCGTTAGTTTTCACAGCGTTCGCGATAAAAAGAATATTTTAGGTAATTTTTTTACACATTGGGTTACATTATTGAAGTTTTCGTAGGTTACCCACTTTTTTTGGAAATTAAATATAGCCTATGTTCACCGCCGATATTGTAGCTTCCCAAAAGTGAAAGAATTTTTCAAATCGGTCCAGTAATTCTGGAGCCTATTCGATGCAAACAAACAAACAAACAAACAAACAAACAAAAAATCAAATATTTCCTCTTTATATATTAGTATAGATAACGGTTTAGGCTATCTACTCAATAAAAAACGCTTTAAAATATACCAAAATGCGTGTCTTTTAATTTTCTTCAAAACCATCGTATTTTTTTATTTCTATTTAATATAGTTTTGCAATTAATCGGTAATAAGTGATTGGGCGCTTAGGACCTTTTCCTTTAGAAACAAAAACTGTATACGCTCCATACAAATCCTAAAATTCTTCATTCGTGAGAGAACGTTGTGGCGGGTGGACGTTAGGCCGGGCCGATTTGCGTTTCTTCCATTATTGCTAACGTAATAGTTATACTTTAGTGCTAAATGCTGTTCATAATAGGTATGCAAAATATTTTTCGATTTGAAAGATATCTTCTGTCTCCGAATTGAGCTCAAAATTTCAAAAAAATGTAAAATTTATCGTATTTTGAAGCAGGTATAAATAAATTAAAAATATCTTTAACTTAATATTTTTTAAGATTGTATCTCATAAAAATGACAGAATAATCAGTCCTGTATGATATAAAGCATAAAAATGCAATTTTAGATAGAAACAAAGTATATAGAGCGCCGCGAAAAACCAGAGAAAATCTCATGAAATGAGAAAAGGGTTAAAAATACCAGTATTGTATTTTGATGGCCCTAAATCAAAAGTTATAGGCAAGTGATTAGAAAAAGTAGTCACAAAATACAGATGAACAATAAATAAGAGAGTGTTAAAGGAAACTGATTCTAAATTGATGGAAAATTTGGAAAACCGAAACCGATAGAGAGATCGATTACAGATTTCTTTCCAAAAAGCAATATTTCATTATTTGATCTTTTACTTGTCGTCTGATGTGATGAAAAATAAGTGTAGGTAAATATCGGAAAACATGATTGAATAATTAGTTTGCGGGAGAAAAGACTAATAACACCATTAGAATGAATTGTTTGCTTATTGCAAACCACAAGTAATCCCAATTGAATGAGTCGCCGGTAACCTAGAAAAAAAAACGACTAGTAACAATAATTATTAAAGTTTTTGTAAAATAATATTATATAATATTATAAAAACATTATCAACATATTATGTTGATAATGCTTTCTCAAATCATCATACGCATTCTGACCAAATTGGAAAACAACTGGAAAAAAATAATTGATATTGTGTTCCAGGTGATTACAACAAAATCTACTATTTTATCATTTCACAATCTACGAAAAGATCAATTATATTTATTATAAATTGGCACAGTCATACCAACAGGAACATTTTTTAATGATTTAGGCAACTGAGCTCCAGGAAAAATGTTCCATGTTAGATCGCTAACCTAAGCTAATAGGATTCTGCGACTGCGTTTCATTCAGAAATTTTGATGACCTTAACTTATCTTTATTTTTAATGTTTGTGCACCAACTTACCTTGTGACTGTTCCCGTTACCTATGGAAGTTTAATTTCTTATCCATATATTTATCAGATGATCAAAACTGTTATATAAACTGTAATTACTAAAATAAAAAGCTATTTCGCTCAAAATACAGTACGTAGTAAGAGAATGAACCGCTCGCCGGATAGTGAAAGCTCGAATTACCCGAAAACACGCACCTTTGATCCTTGGAGTACCGAAAGTAAATTTTGAAGCATCTTTTACAAGAACTACGTAATAGACAGGCAGCAAAATGTAAGAGAAACACCAATCGACAAGTATCCAACGAAGATCTTACGGCATTCATTACATACAATGGCGAAGATGAATAAATACAGTTTCCTGAATTTTTCTTGACATATCCAAGGAGTTTGACAATCTGTGAAAATTATCAAAGAAGCCTCGACAACTATTCGAAGAAATTCTTCAAGAGAAGATTATATAAAAGCTTAGAAAGCAACGAGTAAAAAATATATCAAAGCCAATTTGTCAAAAACAATCACTGCAAAATAACATAATTTCATATACTTACATTACATAAAAAATTTAGAAGTTTTATTTATTATTTTTGTGTAATTAAATAAATAGAAGTATGTACTTAAATTATCTGTGGTATAATAAAACAAAATGAATAAAAAAACAAGGCCGTAATCATTTTACATGATTATTATAAAAATGTCAGTTAGTATGGGATGTTTTCGTCCCATACAAAACTTCAAAGTCGATTCGGAGACAGAAGATCTTATTTTTTTGTCCTGAAATTTTGTAGATAGTTATAATACATCATAAGGCAACAAATTATCACTATTACATTAAGATTAGAAGCACTTTTTTAACTTCCATACAAGAACGGCCCAGCCTAGTGGACGTGTCGCTCTGTACTCTGTAGTTTTTTTTCTGCAGAAACCTTCCACTTTCTAATGTTGGTCATTTGGGGCTAAATGCAATATTTGTGAAAATCCATGGTTGTCAAAAATTTTATATTTATTTATTTTTTTACATGTTTTTTTCCCTTCTACATTTTTTCTTTACAAATATTTTTAAATTCAATTTTTTTTTTCCATAAAATAATATAAAATTACGTTTTGACGTATTTTTTATCGTAATATCTTAATTAGATATAATAAGTTTTTACCACATAATTCTTGACTTTTATCGGTAGCTAAGTCAAAGAACCTATCATCAACAAAATTGCGTAAATAGTACGTTGATAATATAGTAATTGGTTTATAACTACATACGTACCTACAATATATTATATGAACAAAAAAGTTTTTATGTTACACAAAAATAAAAAGAAAATAAACTTAAATGAAGCCAACCTCTACTCGGGGTTTGAATCTTGTCTTAGATTAGACGGGACCGATTGATTGGTAGAAAATGCTTTAAGTTAACTTCCGCCGGCTATACCTACCGAGAAGAGTGTACTTTAGTAAAACAAAACTCATGTGCGTTTATTCAATAAGCTATTAAAAAGTTGGTCTTATTAATGTCACTCAACTTCGTCGAAATACGCACTCAACGAATACGAACTCAAATAGTAGGTACTTATAGAACTTCATTATATTTAATTCTTCAAACACACTATTTTCAACTTTGTAATACTGAGTCATTATAAATATTTATAAATAAAACTAACTTTGCAGTATTACAATAGATTATAGGTATGGATAAAAATAATACGGATAAAAAATGTAATATATTGTAATACTGCAAAGTTAGTTTTATTTATAAATATTCATTATATTCAATTTGAAAAATATCCATTATTTGACATGACACAAACTTTTAAATGTATTAATTAACCTGATATTTATGGTTTGGCTGCCAACCCTGACTCCGATTGCATTTTGACTAAGGATAAAGAAGTGAACAAAATATCATTGTGTCAGCAGGGTAGTTAAGTGACAGCGACAGCGAGAAGAAAGTTCAACCTGTCTCACGCACAATATGACGAGGTACGCGCGGGGAAGCGGGGACAAAACTCAGTTCGGTGATTTGAGTGTCCGGCTCTTAACGTACTCGACTAAATCCAATGATGTACTCGAGGACTTACAATGTACTCATGAACTTGCAAATACAAGTACAGGTTTGAGAAATGTACCTACTCAAAGCTGAGTACACCAAAAGTACTCGAGAAGCGCACAGCTCTGTTTAGGCGTTTAGGTGTTTAGCTTTTACCAAGGCCGTAGCCTGGAATCCAATGGAGGGGAAGAAGGTAGGATAACGCCCCTCCTCAGTGAAAGCTATTGCTACGTCCATGCTCTTAATAAAGAAGGTCAAATGACCTCATGACCCTCACCGCGACCAAATTAGATCTACTCGGACATCCTTCGGTCCATTCATGGAGCGCTGCTTCTTATTATACCTCGTCTTGCAGAGTGACAGTGCCTCTTCCCGGCTCCTGCCTTCTGCAAGAAGTCTCCTTAATCGCCTTTTTGATGCTACCGAAAGATATGTCCTAACAGATATCCCATCTCCCTGTTGCAACAATTGCTTTTGGTCATGTCACCTAATGTCCTCTTTGACCACTGATGCAGAAGTACCCATTATACCCACCACATCAGGTCAGCTCTACATAATAATAATATGACAATTTATATAGCGCCGTTTAGTGCATTGCACTTCAAGGGCGCTGTACATACAATATTTAATATCACCCAGTAGGCTCGTCAAAGAATTTTAAAATTATAGTCAATAATCCCTTTACCAGTTCGTCAACAAAAAATAAAATTAATAAAAACATGCATCACAGTTGTGCTCATAGATAATTGTCCCGTTCCTATGTCGATGTCTGACCAGACCCGTAGTATTGAGCAAACATATGAGTTTTTAGGCCCCTTCTGCATAGGTGCCTCATAGCCAGAATTAGGGAAACAAAAGTCCGCCCCTACAGATCCCTGCATAAAGGGGCAAGGCAAAAAACCCCCCTGAGGTTGCCTGGTTAGTAACTAACCAGCTCGAAAGTCGCGCATCATTCAGAACGGGTCGAATGACACCTTGGATTGGGGATTTTTGTGCAGAAAGGTTTACTCCTTCCGGAATGATAGGACTAGGTGAATATGAATGGGAGGGCTCATAGAAGGCAGGAGGATAGGATTCAGGTGTAGAAAATGCCCTGCACGTTGAGCATCAACAGCGACCGAATTTAACCGCCGCTTGAAGGTACCCAGATAGTCTAGTTGAAATGCAAATGCATTAAATGCTCTTATATTGCGCGAAACACTTCCTTGGACCCCGTCCGTGCCCTTATGTATTTAAATAATTAGGCCGATTGCGAAAGATTTTAAAATTTGAAAGCAGATCACAAAGTTAAACAAGTTGGCTACCCCTGACTATGCCATCTGTATGAACCTTGACACAATAAAACTTGTCCATACTGCCAGTACCTAGCAGTACCCGTACCTATACAATGTAATATGCCATCCTTCTCAATTTTACTGCTCCCTGCACAGTGGCTGCCTGCAACCTCCGAATTGACCTCGAAAGATTATTTTCTGGCAAAAGATTTTCATCATCAGTAGCCGTCCAATTAAAAACACACGATATTATTCTCATTCAAGAATATCTTTTTGCCAAGAGTGCCCAACTCACGCCGAGACGCGATTATAACACGTAGTTACCTACACACATCTATGCAGTGATGCGTTATTTCTGTTGTTGGAAGAGGGCGGATACTCACACAATAGTTATTCCGGTGGAAGAAAAGTGAAGCAATACAGAAAATTTGAATTGAGTTCTTAATGTACCTATCCATATCATAAAAATGCAGAGCAATTTCCCGTTGTCATCGCATCACGGCTGGACCGATTTCGCTAATTCTTTTTTTGTCGCGTGGGCTTTTATCAGGAGAAGGTTCTTATGCAAGAAAAAATTAAGAAAATAGCGCGAAAATTTTGAAAATTAAAGAAAACTCTACGTATAAACCCTTATTAGTATTTTTATTTCATGATTAAAATGAAACACAGTTGCTAGAGACGGCATACACTCGGACATCGTCGGAGTGGCCTTGGTTCGAATCCCCAGCGTGGCACTGGGAGAAAATATTCGAATCAGTGTACTTAAATGGTGAACGTTGTATACGTAAAGGTGATCACAACTAAACCAGCCATCATGATTGATGAAGGTCGTAAGCCCTAATGGTACACATACTAACATTAACATTGAAATAGCACTCATACAAATGTGATGTTTGCAACAGATATTGAACGTGTTTTCATAATAATAACATCTTGTCATCTGTTAGTTATAGTATCCTCTCCCACCATCATTGTACCACACTTTTCTTTGAGTTTATAATTTTTAGTTTAGTCTCTTGACAATGTCTGCGTGAGTCGGAAGAAAGCGCTCGAGTTCAAAAATAAAAAACAAAAAAAAATTGTGAAAGTATAACTGTGTTTCATTTTAATCGTCAAAATGAACTTTCAATATGTGAATACACAAACCTTACAATTTTATTTTATTTCATTTTGACAGGAGCTATTAGTTGTTAGACAATTGGTGCGATTGAAAGAAGACGGGTGTAATGTACATGGTTTAAAACAGAAGCATCGGTCGGAATAACATTGGTCAAATAATGATAATTAATTCATCACCATACGAATTAGAATTAAATATTCAAAGTAAGAAACACAGGACAACGTCTGTCGGGAAAGCTAGTGTACAATAAATTATCACCATGATAATTAAAATGATTACACAGTTGCACTTTCACAATTTTTTTTATATGAATCTCGAGCGCTTTCGTCCGATTCACGCAGACATTGTCAAGAGACTGAGTCTCTATATAAAAAAAAAATTGTGAAAGTGTAAAAAAATTTAATCATCAAAATGAACTTTCACTATGTGAATACACAAACCTTACAAAAAGTAAATTATCACCATATTATTTTGTCTACTCTACAGAATAACTTTAAAACCTACACCTACTACAGACTAGAGAAGTTGCGGATGCAGGTTTTTTTACATCCGCGGATGCGGAGCTTTCAAGTTAGACATCCGCAGATGCGGAGCTCAGAATAAATCATGATATTGTAGGTATAATAGGGGTGTAAAACCTAAGAAATATAAGGATCTTTTTAACGAAGGTCCGCCTTTTCATAGAATAAAATAATTTTGTACAGTTTCTTCTTCTTCTTCGTCAGCCTGTCTCCGTCCATTGCTGAACACAGGCCTCCCCCCTCTCCTTCTATGTGCGGCCTGCAATCTTTGCGATGTCGTCCGCCCATCTGGCCTGAGGTCTGCCGCATTTCTTCTGCCTTGTCTAGGCTGCCACTCCACGTACAGTTTATAAGCATTCATTAAAAAATCAATAATAATACGAGGATCTTACTCTACACGTAAGAAATAAAATGTCTTTATTGAATGTGCACTTAATTTCAAAGTTTGTCTTGGTAAGTCCAGACTCCAGACAAGAACTTACACTTTCTAATATGGCACTTGATAACAAAGTTCAGTAGTTAACGCTCTCCATGCCTTTTACTTGCACGTGCCATGCATCTTCTTTCTCTCTCAAACTTCAAGGCCATACCTTATGAGATAAGAACACAATTACATATCTTAATTTCGTGTCGCGACTTGTCTAGCGGTACATCCGCATCCGCATCAAAATTCGCAAAGCGGATGCAGATGCGGATGCTCTGCCGTTGCGAATGCGGATGCGAATATCCGCAACATCCCTACTACAGACATCATTTTATTTATTTACAGTAAAATAAACACCACTCACAATAACAGCTTTCGCCATTGCGATGAGTGATGACAATTAATATCAAGTAAATAGGTAGGTTCTCTTTTCTTTTATTGAATGACTTAGTTTGACATTTCAAAAGACGCATAACTGTTATAAGATATATAAAAAGATTTTTATATAACTTTAATAAAATAAATTATTAAATACGATAAATTGTTGAAAACCCCTGAACTGCCGAGCGGACCAGACTTTGAATTCCTCTTAACCAGCAATAGACTAAGATCAAGAAACCCTCCATTGAAAACAGCCAAAAACCTTTGTGACTCTAACTTCAATAGCACAGACACATGGAAAGCCAGGTGGGAGGAGGCTTCGGACCCGGTAAATCACTGCCTGCCCTGCATAACAACGAAACCGCCTGGATTCGACCAGCCACGTAAACTCTGGTCCGCATTGAACAGGATCCGAACAGGGCATGGCAGATGTGCCGATTTTCTCCACAAGTGTGGATGGCTGGATTCCCCTGGTTGCGACTGCGGAGCGGAAAAGCAAACCATGCAACATATCACAACCGAATGCGACCTCAGATCATACGCGGGGAATTTCAGGGATTTCCTCTTGCTGACTGACACAGCAACTGAATACATTTTAAATATTGACCTTAACTTTTGACAATCAGATATCTGTGCTATTATTAATGTTTTATGTCTAGATTATAAGATGTGTTGTAAAAGAGAAGCCATACGATAAATAAATAAATATATAACTTTATAAAATTAATAAAATAAATAAATAAATAACAACAATTTTTGTTGTTACGTAATGTCTAACAAAAAATGGATATATTCATATCCTGGCGCCAAATAGGTATATGACAGCAGTCGCAGCTAAATTTGGTTGCTCTCTTGTTCTCAATGATTTCCAACTTTTATCTCCATATTTCATTATTTATTAAATAGGTGTCTACTTGTTGTATACATGAGATTTGTTTTAAAATAAAAATAAATGTACTACAAACCATATAAAACACATTTATCAACATTGAAATGAAAGTACATTTTCTGATTACGTTTCGTTTGACTTTTGAGGTCGGTAAAACAGCTGCCGATATCATTAGTCAATCACATAAAATTTGTACCATTCCACACATAGAGGGTGTAGGGAATGTAGTCAAGACTCAAACGATATTGAGAGTAAAACTTGCATATTATGTGGGTAGGTTCATAAAATATTATTATTAAAGGAATTATTTACCCTTTCATAGAACAGTGAAATTGAATCAAGTGTGAGATGTAACATACCGTTATAATACATGCAGTTTTTTTTCCATGTGAGTGGCAGACTGTAACATTTCTTCTTTCTTTTTTTATAAACATTAAATGTGTCGAAATTGTTCTGTCTTTTTATGAATTATTGTGAAAGTGTCATTCTTTTTATTCTGTGCTTACGTCAGTTATAGAGGTCTGTTAAGCAATGGGAAGCTAGACTAGAACCTGTTTAATTACCTACCGATCAAGCCTGACAATCGGAATTAAAAACGTAAAGCAAGACGGGTATAAGCTAGTATTTCATATTTTACCATAACGATGAGTTCACTGCGTCTCCCAGCTCTAAGCAGGGAGTACGCAGAAGAACGAAGAAGAAGTGGACTGTATTGCAAAGGGCCTCACCGATTGTTTTGTGGTTGCTTCCTTTCGCTTCTCTTCCGCTATTATTCCTGGTCCTGTAGGGCTATTCTCGTAATCACTCGCTTTTAAAAATCACTTAACGATAAGATTAAGACACGATCGCAAGCAGTCGTATTCACAAAACTATTGGAATCTAATCTTAAATCCTATCTTCAACTGGATCATTTTCATACTGATATTTCAAACATAACGAATTTTTAAGATATCTACTAGATATCTTGTTTTGTGAATACCAATCCGCCATTTTATGGTTGTCAATCAAGATAAGAGCGTATTAAGACCGCTACGAGAATAAGGGCACTGTTCTGCACAACAAAGGGACCGCCGACCGTAATATGAATAGGAACTCTTTACCGAGCGCATTGTTCCGATTTTGACGTTTTGTAATAAGTGAGTCAGAGAGAGAGAGAAGGTAAGTGACAAGACGATCGCTTTTGTTGCACTCAGTACGCATAGAATAATTTTGAAAACGACGTAATATTCGTAAACTCAATTCGATATACGTATCTAGCGCCTACCCATGTTGTATGTCGAATATGATGCAAATTTAAACTACATCTGCACGTGGTACCCCCAGCTAGACAATTAACGAGGCTCAAGTAACCAAGTATCGACTACAAACCTTCATGGAAAATAATGGTATAATAACCTATATTTTCCTAGAAATACGGCACTACTATTAATGAATATGTTAATGTAGAACATTGTCTATGTTTTGACAACTGTGCGACAAAAAACCCTATAGAAATTTTTAAAGACAGCAGTCTTGTCAAACGACGTACCGCTCCATAGGAACCCAATGCATAACACCCATAACGGTAATGGGAAAGGGTTTCTAATGGAAAAGCTTACCTACAAACCCATTTGAACAGCGTACTATGAAGACGCATATAGTGAATATCCAACAATCCATCCTGAATCATTAAGAGCTGTGCCCTTCCATACTCCTGGATGTTTCAGGAACTTTAGTTCTCATTTCATCCAGACTTATAAAACAAACAAAAAAATAAGAAAACAGAAACAGTGAAAGGTTTCAAATAGTCTGAGGAAATATCGATCCATTCTGAAGTGAAGTTAGAGGAGCGTGTGTTCAGCACTGGACAAGAATATTAGGAAGGAGTTGTTTGGTATGGAAATTAGTGTTGTTACAAAGATGAAAGACAGTTGATATTGTTTGAGCATCTTAAAAGAATGGATGCAAGCGGTATTACAAAAATAAGAAGTTGAAGAGGTTGTATGAGAAATAGTAGGCCTGTTGACGAAGCGAAAGAAGTGTGTTTGGATAGAAAAGAGTGGAGGTCCGTTCTCTCTGTTTACCTTTTAAGAGACACCGCGTGATGAAACTGTAATGAAAGTAGTAAAAACAAACGAGATAGGTACAATGAAGGATTGCACTCAAGGGACAAGACGTGATGGCTAAGAACACGTACAAAATATATGAGACTGGTTCACTGATGAGTAGCCAAGCACCGAGATAAAGACAAGTTACCTATAATAATTCAACAGTTAGATAAACTTGTTTACCCGTAGCACTAGATGCACCCTCACGCTTCATGCGTCCAAAGATCGAAACAAACTTCATTAATTACCAATGGCATTGCATCGAGTTAAAACTAGTCGGCCGATCAAACTTAGGTTTTTACTTAAACTTAGGTTTACCGTACATTGTTAACCATTCAACTTTGTGCATTCACCAATTTGGTGATGTTATCCGTCCACCTTGATGCGGCCTGCCTTAATTTTTTCTTCCCCTGTCTAGATTGCCACTACTCTTTTGGTCCATCTACATCCCCGTTTCAGAGTGGCAACCCTTTCCGCCACACCAATAAACCTGGTCCTATCTTGGAATCCATATATTTGTTTTATCTATTTCTGAAATAAAAATACTCCTATCCATGGCCCTTTGTGCTACTGTTAAAAAAAAAAAAAAAGCATAAACATGCATGATCTTTGTGGTTACTACAGTTTTTTAATAGCATTATGCGAGAGCTCGAAGGACACAAACATCGAATAGTTTATCTTGTGCAGGTGTATTTCAGAGATTTCACCAATCACAGCCCAGATAAGACTTTCTGTTTCTTGATTTTTCCTACCATAGTGTCTACATAGGTGTGTCATAATAAATAACACAATATGGTCTTTGATTCTTTGCGGTCCTGAAAAAATCAAAATAAGTCCTTGTTTCTTACTAAGCATGTTCGAAAATGCAAACCTTTTCACTCCAACTTGCAGCGACTGCTGTCCATTTTTGTCATTTATCGAAAATAGGTTCTCGTGAGTGAAAACCGTTCTTTTAACCTGTCTTTTAACCTAAAAATGACTTAAATATTGTTTTTAAGTCATTCGACTCTATCAGGGTGTTTGAAAATGTCAAGTATATAATAATAATATGTAGGGCAAATCCTGTATGCCGTTAGCTGTCGATTTCAGATTTCGCCTACCCATCTTGCGGTTTATATAATAGATGGTTTGTTTTATAAAATTGGTCTGGTCTTTGGCAGTCCTGGCACGCTTTCTGGTCAGATCAGTTTTGGATTGCGTGATGGTGACCGTCAGGGAGGTGGTCTTGGACTTTTAGTGCGAGTTAGTGCTAAAGTTCTCCTTGTTTTGTTTGCTTAACAAGATTAGTGATTAATTTTTCCTCCAGCATGTCGGCAGCAGCCAAGATTCTGTTGGCTTTGAGTTTGGTGTTGGGGCAACTACTCGTGATTTCTCTGGCCCGTAAGTTTCTTGATTTTACTTTTAATTTACTAAAATATTTCTCCTTGTACTTCCAATATATATATATATATATATATATATATATATATATATATATATATATATATATATATATATATATATATATATATATAATATCCAATATAACAAATTTTGATCTTAGTTTTTTCCAACGATATACTCTTCTCATAGAGCCTCTCCTGTGGTTTATTTTACTTCGGTCTTGACGTGCATCAGGAGGGGTATGCACTATTCACGAAATGGTCTTAATACGATCTAATTGCAATCTAATCCAATGTCTAGCCTTTTCACATACCGATATATCAACAACTGATGACTGACTAAAACTGTTCGATTTTTTAAATGGTATGAACAATCCATTACTGACTTACGACCGTCTTCTACTGTTATTTCGAAGGCTGGCTTAGTGTGATTACTTTACGTTAACAACGTTCACCATTAGGTGGTAATGTTCAAATTCCCTAATATTATGAGAAATTTCAACAAGTTCAACATGTGGAACCATTCAGTTAACATTTTTGATTTTAACAAAATATTCCTTATATTATTAACTAAGCCTGGCATAAAATTTAGACGAAACACCATAGAATGGCATGTTTTTTTATCTGTTGGCTGTTGATTACTAAAGTAGTTTTCTACAAGTAGTGGTTTTTTAATAATGTACCTAGTATATTTTAATAGATTTGGTTGAAGCGCTTGTCTATCCTCTCATACCGTGTTCCGTTCTTTAGAGGCAGAGCTGAGGGTTCTGAATAATTATTGTGTGGAAGGAGGTCATAAACATTGCGCATGATTGAGTGCAATGGAGAACTGTTGTTGCCACCATATGCCCCTAAGTGGGGTGCAAAGAGATATTTGATTTGAATGCTTCTCTTTAAACATATTTTGTTATAATGTGATGATGTAAAAAGGGGCTTAGATTTGTATAAGATCGCAACTAGGTCAGATTTAGACCGTTTCTAGAATAATCAACCAGGACAAAATAGCTGTCCTTTCTCCACATTTTTTAAGCTGATATCCATCAGATATAATAATCACACTTGTTTATTGACAAGTTGTTTGTGTGTATAGTTTAGTTGGTCCTTGGTATAGCGTCAAATTAAAATCTGCAAATCAATCTCTATTTTGGCATGGAGAGAATTCTTAAATTGATACGAAGTTGGGATTTTAGAGAATATAAATAAATAAATGTTGAAATCCAAACAATGTCGTTTGTTGAAAAGGAATCAATGGGTGTGAAGGCCACGACTAGCTGTTTGGTCGTTAAAATACAAATTCGTTATCTTCTGTCGGTGTTTGTGAGTTTTTAGTCGGTATATTTTGTTGGGCACCACTCATAATATAGGTACATACCAACTAGGTAGATATTATATAAATATTATATTTTTATTACCAAAAACAACGTGACTTTTTTCTCATGTGCATGTGATTCAGTACCTATACATAAGTCAATTTAGAGAACTTATTTCAAAGATACAAATACAGTCGATTCCGCTTAATTGGTACGTGGGCATTTTGTCCCAATCAAGCGGCTGTCCCAATTGAGCGAATTTCACATTTTTTTGGTTGCACTAACGATGTTGTAGGTATTAGGAGTATATTTTGTAGATTGAATAAGGGTGTGCCGCATAATTGTCAACAAGTAGAAAAAAAACATTTGTTTAAGTTGTAAATTTTGGTACCAACTTTGGTAGCCAATTTCGAAAAATTTCAGAAGTCATCCATGCGTTGTGTGTGCATGGTACTCCACTGGTAAACCCCTTAAAGCAGGATTAGCACTTTTTTCCTATGATTTCGTTTGTCAGTAGGTACCTGACATAATATTTATTTTGTATAACATAATGCAGTAATGCGCTCCATCGCCTTTTTATAACCAGCCCCCGTAGACAAATTCAAATTGGCGTTCGACTACAAACGAAGATTTCGCCAATGTATAGTGCGAAAAAATTAACTGTCCACTGGAATATATAAACGATTATTTAAACCAAATAAAGACACTTACATAAAAATATAAAAAGTGGACAGTTAATTTTCTTTCTACTCTACATTGTCGAAAGATTTGTTTGTAGTCGATCGCCAAATGCAATTTGTCTAGGCCTACAGAGAGTGCAATGTGTTTATAGCATAAGTAACCATCTGGCGTAGCACGATAATAGAGGCCGGTTTCATCAGCATTGTTAATGTCATCGGCACAAAAATTCTCTAAAAAAGTAGGAATCTTAAATTTATTGTCCCAATTAAACATATAAATTTACTATTAGATTCTTGGTTTGGTTTCTGTTCTTTGAAATTTGTCCCAAATAAGCGGCTGTCCCAATTGAAAGATGTCCCAATTAAGAGATGTCCCAATTAAGCGATGTCCCAATTGAGCGGAATAGAGCGGATAATTGAGCGGTTCCATTCAATTCTAAATCGAATTCCGCACATTCTGACATTATCAGATAAGTGAAAAAATTATTACAACTTAGTGTTTTTTAATGAAAACAATAGCTCTGCAGCTAATAAAAGCATGACAATACCTGCTATCTGCCAGTTTTCCCTGCAAATATATAGGGAAAAGGCGCTCATTATTCATTCCTTTAATTTTTGACATGAAATGAAGCATCAGGTCAGTATAATATATATAATATCATGGTTATTGTCTATGGTCAGTAACGGCGCGTTGATAATATTTTTCGCGGAAAATAATTTTTACAAAACTTTGCCGTAAACCACTTAATTACGTCAAATTCCGAGTTAATTGAATTAAGGAAGTCAATAGATGAGGATATGAAGAATTTTTACGAAAGATTGGAATGTTTTCAGAAAATTGAACAAGTCATCGAACTCCAAGAACAGTTCAAAAGTTTTCAAGCCACCATGAAAGCCAAGTTAACAGCTCTGGAAAACCGAATGATCGAGATGGAAGTCAGAGTTGAACGTCTGGAGACTAAAGAGAGAGGCTCTTCTCTCCTGATTCATGGCATACAGCAAGAGGATCACAGCAAGAGTTTAAACTTTGTAGTGGAGGAGTTTCTTAAGAGGGAAGTGGGGATCCTTTCACCCAGGGTCAGATACACACATCGGCTGGAAAAGAAAACTTTATGAAAAGAAAAACCGATTGTTGTCGAATTCGCCAATCCGGAGGCTCGCTTAGAGGTGCTGAAAGGCCCCAAAAAACTCAAGGGTACATCTTTCCTTGTGACGGAGTTCCTTACCAAAAGCAAACAAAACTGCTCCATGAGGCTAGAAAAGTGGCTGGTAGAGACGCGTGGGCATAATATAATGGTAGGATCCTAGTACGAGTAAATGACAGAATGACAGAGGTCAGAAAGGAGTTAGGGGGTGCAGAAACTGTTCCTGAGATACTACAGAAATCGGAGAAGCCAGTGATCAAGAGCACCACTATCAAACTGAGGTCTTAAGCAACCAAAAAGAGAGCTCAAGGACCACCAGGCTATAGTCAGATCTTAACTTCACAAGTAACCACTATTTTATATTTTTCAATGTTATTTCACCAGTTTCACTTTAACCACGGCGCGTCACACCCCAACAAAATGTATGCCCGACTTTTAGGACACTATTTATTCACTATAATGATGCATATGATATGATACATATGTATTCCCTGCCATGTAGATTAATCATTATTTTTGGTTACAGTTGTTAGGCCTATAGGGCTCGGGAGACAAAAATTTGAAAATATTAAAAAATACCTATAAGCGGAACAAACAGAAAAAAATTCAGACTACTTCGGTTAGTGGATTCAGACTACTAATACCCGTGGGAGGTATTGTGTGAGGAGTTCCCTCCCTGATCCCTCTGAGAATGACCTTTCAGAGGCTCTTCTAATGAATTTAATTTAATTGTCACACGACTGTGTAACTAGCAACACAAAACAAGTAAAATTTAAATCCTCATATAATACGAACTTGGGTATGAACAAATTTTATGGTTAGTAAACTAAGATACTCAAACCTCTACTGCAACCTGCAACCAGCCAATTAATCCCAGTAGGTATCACTGCACAACAATTATTATTTATTTAAACACTAACATCAAACACATTCAATCACTAGGTATAACTATTTGTCTATACTAATTTACTTTACTACGTGATTATAATACACCCGACACCACTCTACGCTTATTTTGAAACCGAAATTACTCTGCCACCAATCACTAATTATTTTACAATTACGAATACGTTGAAAGAATGGGTGCACGCAGACGAGGCCGACCTCGAATGACATGGTCCGATCAAATCGGTGCCGTCTTAGAGGAGGGCCAAGTCAGGAGCAAAAGGAATAGAAGAGCATGTATGCGGAATGTAATGCGTTTGGATGAAGCGAAAGAGGTTTGTATGGATAGGAAGGAATGGAAGTCCGTACTCTCTGCCTACCCCCTTCGGGAAACGCCGTGATGGGTAAAGAAAAAAACAAAAAAAAATAAAAGAATACGATCGAAATAACACTACGTCAAAACTCTACACAACTCAGGCAACAGTTAGCGTATTTAGTATCTATCCGTGCAGCTAAATTAGCGGGTTATGACCTCGCGTTGCAATGCATCTCTTTTTAAGAATGATCTCGGGAGGCGGAGTTAGGACAAGGAAGGGGGGAAAATAAATGGAGTCAAAGGATGTTCTTATTGGTGGGGAAGCCAGAGGTGGGTGTGTGGGTGAATGAGACAGGGTAATTGTTTTTATAACTGAAAAAAAAAAATTACTACGCGCGAACAACTTATAATGAAATGATCATACATAGATTTTCTTAATGAATCTTCATACTTAATCAATAAATATATTCCTTACATGATTTTTCATCTTAACTTATGTCTTATTAAGTCTTATGATCTACAGTGTACATAAACCTTACTTTAATACCTCTCTTAATAATAATCTTATGAAAGCTCAATTCCATCTACTTATCATGTTATGCTAATTTATCTCTTAAAATTAATTACAGCCTTATGAATACAATTTTAGATCTTATATACTAGACGTGTTCAGTAATTCTCTTACTATTAATTATTATTAATCTTATTAGTAATGTTGTCCATTAATCAATCATATCTTAGGTAAATCTTAACCTACACATACATTGCTTCTTAATTAAGACGCTTATCAGTAATTAAGCTAACATGCCTTAATCCATAATTAATCTTATAGTCTTATACTATCTTATATTACTCCTTAAACATATGTGTTATAATTTATACACGTCATAAACATAGCTAATTCGTTAAATCTCGGTTCCAAACAATATCATAATACCTACATATTATTTAATCAAAATTTAAGTCTACAAAATTCTAGAAACCATAATTTATTACGTACAACATACCAACTTATGTTAATTTATATTGAACTACTATATTATGTTAGAACTACATATTGCTATTTGCCATTTGCCAGAACAAACTTCTATTACAAGGGATTTTTTTTCCATTAGCCCAATCATCAAAACAATGCCATGCACTCAAGATATTATTATCTACCCTGCTCCGAAGCATAAAAAAAACCCCGTTTCACTAGAATTTTGTAACCCCTATAGATTTAACAATAAACAAAAGACCTTGCTAGCGACAAACTGCCGCCATGACTTCACTATGTAAAAACCCTATCCATTGTTTCTTATCTTTTGGACCCTTAAGCCTACCCAATAACAACCTGTGAGACTTATCAGAACAGATTTTGAACGCCTCAACCGATCATAACACACTGACAGTTGGCCTCAAATGCTATTCCTACCCACGCTCTATGCATATTGTCACATATTAAATTTTTTTAAACCAATCACAGTCTTGGAGTGTCCATAGATAAGAATTATTTTTTATTAAATGTTTTATTGCCAGTCGTATTAATCTATCATTATTGTTTACATATAATAGACCATTAAAGGATGACGTCATCTGACATTAGGCTGGATGCAAAATGGCGGCCATGGCGACACACACACACACACACCACACAAACCATAGTGATGGGTTTATGTATAAACACACTCATACCAAGTCTTAAACTTTTTGTTTATGTTTATGCCTCCCGGCTAATGTCATAATCCACGTGGCCGTTAATGGTCTATATTTTTACATAAAACATTGATTGATGTATTCTTTTTTTTAATTTATTTTATTAGTACGTAAAATCGCATGTACACAAGATGTGCAGGCCTGTGGTCTGTCATGGGTTGTGGGTGGTGATATTGAAACTATTTGATTTTCTTTGATAACTCAGCACTGATCTTTCCACTTATTACTTTTTTCTTTCGTTACTTTTTTAATTTTTTTTTGTAGAATTGGCTTTCGTTTATTACGACCATTTTATTTTTACCTTCTTTTTTATATTATCTGCGATAATTGTATTTCTGTTTTCTTTTATAGTGTAGTATTTATTTATTTTATAAATTTTCTTATTATGTAGTCCTCTAGTGATAATTCCTTCCACTCCCTCTCCCCAACCCCTCCCCCCTCTCCCAATTCCTCCGTTACTTCTTTGTACTCCAACAACTCGTCTGATGAATCTGACGACCTCAACACCTCAGGGAACAGTCCCACGTTAAGGGATAATCTACTATCGGTCTTCCAAATTAACTCCAAAGACTTACATATAGCTCATATTAATGCACAGAGCATTTCTGCCCATTATGACGATCTACTCACCAACTTCTCTAATGTCAACCTACACGCCCTGCTGGTGAGTGAGTCGTGGCTCAAGCCCTCTCTTCCTTCATCGCAGTTCGTCTTGCCGGACTACCAACTCATTCGTAATGACAGGACTGGCAGGGGAGCGGGTGGTGTGTGCGTATACCTACGTGACAATATTCCATATTATGATATTGTCGAACAATCTCACTCCAACTATGCAGACGGACCTGAGTATATATTTCTCAAAGTGCGTATTCATGAATCTTCCATACTACTCGGGGTTATGTATTGCCCACCTTGCATAAATTATTTCGAAAAGTTCGAGAAAACTCTCGAGGATCATTTTCCTAACTTCAAAGAAGTTATCATCATGGGAGATTTTAAAACGAATCTCCTTAGTAACGACGCTCGCAGCTCCAAACTAAAAAACTTAATCCATTCCTCCAACTTAAACACTATGTCACTATCACCCACTCATCATACTAGTAGTAAGTAACTCTTCAACTTTGCTGGACTTAACCCTACTATCTGAAAATCTAAAAGTGATAAATCATGGACAATTTCCCGCTCCTGCATTCTCCCACCATGACCTCATATTTTTGAGGTACGCGGTCAAGTGCCCTAGGCCTAAACCTAAGGTAATCCCACTAAAAGCTATCGAAGGATAGATGTTGGTGAGCTGCAAACTGATTGCGCAAATCTAAATTGGAACGAGATCTTCTTAGCTACTACAAATTGACAAAAAGGTAGAATTACTCAACACCTTTCTTAAAGATCTATGCGACAAACACGCCCCCTAAAAATCATCCGTATCACCACCACACCACCGTCCATACCCGGCAGCACCTTGGCTCACCGTGGAGATACTAACTCTCATGAAAAAACATGACAGAGCCAAGGTAAAGTATAATAAATATGGTACATCTTATCATTGGGAAAAATATCGAACTCTTCGAAACCACTGCAATCAATTGTGTAGAAACTTAAAGTGAGCGCACTTTAAACACTTAAGCCAGCAAGGACTCTCTGAAAGAGTCTCTTTGACTGAAATTTACCTTTGCTCGAATTGGTCTTTTTGTATTATAAATGTCAGAACTTGTAATAGAAAACTAAACAAGAAAACCAAACAAAAACTCGCGCACATTTGGACAGATACACATACATAGAGGGATACAGGGTTTACATCACAAACAGACCCACAACCCCGACACTCAATCAACTCCCTGAAAAAAAAATACTACTACACACTCCGAGCCATCCTCCACACAATTTACTCTACTATCTGCATCATGCCTAAACCATTATGTGGTTCAGGAGTCTCTCCGACTCGTCGACCCCCATCTCAAGCAGATATCGGGTGACATTAGTCATGCTTCCCATATCAACTTTCTTCCCCAGGGAATTAAACAATCTTGGTCCCAGAACCACATGAAACCTCTGTAAGAATAATGTCCTTGTCTGAGGAACATAAATCGCCCAACTGCCGGACAACCTGTCACTGTGTCGCGTCAGTGATGCGCCTATACCCCTATCTCCCTATATCTTCATCAATCCGCACTCAAAATACATGTAGTTTTAAATAGTTCAACAGTTGGAAACCTGTAACCCAGTCCAAACATCACCTTTAGTACCTATCAGCTTCTGAGCCTTGTACAAGGGATCGAGAATGGTTACAGCTGCTCCACCCCAGGCCAAAATACAGTAGCTCAAGATCGAATGGTACAGCGCATAATATACTGTTCTGAGGTAAGACTCGGAAAGAATGTTCCTCAGCTCCCCAAAAACAAAGGCAAATTTTCTCACGCATCCTGTCAGTCTGCTCACATGTTCCCTCCAATTTAAATGCTCATCTATAGTCACTCCCAAATATCTGACACATTTAACTCTCTCCAACAATGGGACATCCACATCCACGGCATTATCACTCCCTCGAGTACAACCACACGAATGACCGAGGATGTCACGATCACGTCCCAGATAGCCACATCCGCAAATACTTCCGTCGGTTAAAGAAAAATCACACAGGTCATTTATGAAAAGGAAAAACAATACGGGCCCCAGGACACTGCCTTGGGGTACCCCGTAGACAATATCACAGGGATCGTTGTAACGCTTACCATATCTCAATACCTGTCCTCTGCCCATCAGATAGCTTCTAAACCAATCATTAGTGACACCCCTGATCCCCAAGAGCAGCGAATGTGGTACCGTATCAAAGGCTTTCGCCAGGTCCATAAAGACACCAATGCACTTTTCACCCTTGTCCAAACATTCAGTGACGTAATTGTGAGTTTTAGAACAGCCTCCTCTGTGCTTTTTGAGTTACGAAAACCGTACTGGTTAACAGAAACAAACCTAAGTTCTCCAGTGGGGCTAGTACGAGTTTTATCGAATGCTTATTGTACGCAAATAAGCGCTTATAAGCGTGCAAATTGTGTTCTAAAATCAAGCGTTCGAATCGTTCGATCATTTTTGTATGGAAAATTTTCGAAACTCTTTCGATGATCGTTTCGATATTCGATCATCGAAAACTTATACTAGGGCTACAGGAATGACATAAGCCTTCTCTTCATCATGTCTATAAGATCTTTGAAAATGTTGTGAGAAGAGATATCGGTCGATAGTTCGAAACTATCCTATCGTCACCACTCTTGTAAATGGGAACCAGGATAGAGTCTTTAGCGCCTGACGGGAACACTCCCTCAGTTAGACTCAGGTTAAAGATAAATTTCAATGGTTTAGCTATATATTCTTTGACGGCCCTTGCAACAGTTGCTGACATATCATCAACCCCTGAGGAATTTCCTCCCTTCAGTTCCTATATAGTTTCAGTGACCTCTTCCCTCGTTGCTGGGTTCGCAAAAAAATGACTGAGATGGGCGATGTCGAATATTAATTTTACCATTTAAGACTTCCAAATATGTATTCATACTTGCTAGTTTTTTTGCTAGTTCCAAAATACGAGTTTATCCTATTTAGGTCCCCCTGGATACTCCCAGTGGCTTCGTCACATAAGTTTGATATGTCCCTCCCAGTTGATCCCGCATTTAGATATTCTTTAATCAATCTCCATCAGCTTTTAGGATTTCCCTGGTTAGTTCTGATGTTCCTCTCATAATAATCTATCTTCACTCTCCTAATAACCCGTGCGCAGACATTTCTGTATCTTTTGTATGTTTCAAGTATACGAATGTCCTTAGTCGCGGCCCTATGCAGCGTGTCCCTTTTCCTAATACTTCTAATGACTCCCGGTGTGATCCATCTCTTAATACCAAATAAAATAAAATGTAAAATGAAAAGCGCCTCATAATGGGCGCAGAAAGCTTTGTGAAGCGGTATGTTCAAATGGAAGGTGGAGCTGGAAACGGCGGGATATAAATTGAGAATAGATTAATATTGTTTGTCTTTGATAGAAAAAATTAAATAACTTCAATAGAAAGTTATATCAACGTTTCAAATTTGACGTATCCATGAGTATTGTTTTTGAATACGCACCAAGAGTCTCGCGACGCACATCGTGGTGCGCAGCTCGTCGCCTGCTCATTATGTAGTATATTATTCTGAATTCCATTATAACATGTTATTGCATCAATAAAACTGATCAGCCCTACAAAACCTATCACTGCAACTGCAAACCTCTACAACAATGTTTGTTTGTTCCAGAATCATCTTGCAATACTCCCAATGGACAACGAGGAAACTGTGTAATCGTAACGCAATGTCCAGCCGTCATTTCAATTCTCAGAAATGCTCCCAGGCCTCTGCCCGAGAGCACAAGAGCTATGTTGGCGGCCCTTAGTTGTGGCTTTGAAGGAAATTCTCCAAAGGTATGTCGTAATAATGACACTTATAAATGATAAAGTCCCTCAAACAGACTATGATTGCTATGACATTTCAAACAACGTGAAGACCTTCTAGAGCTATGTCAATAACTTGAGAACTTCCCATAAATAAATTTACTCTAAACTGAATAACTTGGATACCTCAAAGGGCGTGGGTCCAGACTCCGATGGTTCTCAAAAAATGTGCTTCCCATCTTGCCAAGCCCCTAAGAGACATATTCAACAAGAGTTTGCGTGAGGGTAAATTTCTCCAAAAATGGAAGATGAGTCATGTCGTACCAATCCACAAGTCCGGTGCTGAATGTGAAGTAACTAACTACCGACCAATCTCTCTATTATCGCCCCTCTCCAAGATTTTCGAGTCGATAGTTAAAGGCAGATTGACATTTTTTTTTTAAAACCTCGACTGTTGGACGAACAACATGGTTTCGCAAAAGGCCGTTCAACCACTACCAATCTCCTAACATATTCTGAATATTTATTCCAAGCCATGGATCAGGGGATCCAGGTTGATGCAGTCTATACCGACTTCCAGAAGGCCTCTCGATTCTCCTGTCGAAACTCGAATGTCTTGGAATTCATGGTGATCTCCTCCGGTGGCTGGAGTCCTACTTAACAAACATACTCATGACAGTGACACTCAATGGGCATAAATCCAATGTGCAAAGAGTTGCCTCAGGAGTGCCGCAGGGTTCTGTCTTGGGCCCTTTACTCTTCACTACCTTTATAAACGACATCTCCAAATGCTTCTTAAATTCCAAATTCCTATTGTTTGCTGATGATCTCAAAATTTACCGCCGCATAGAATCTCCAGCTGACTGTATCAAGCTGGAGGAGGATCTCTCAAGATTGTGTGTTTTTTTTTAACATTTATAACAGTGAAATTGATACAAAAATAAGACAGAACTTATGTTCTGTTTTATAATTTACAAAACATACACCGTGTTATTATTGCAAATGCAACAAGATAGAGCTGAATGTCAATAAGTGCTTTAAAATATCTTTTACCAAAAATCGGAATAATGTCAGATATGATTATAGACTTTTTGACCAAACTCTCAAAGAGGTTGATAATGCTCAGGATTTGGGGGTGATTTTTGACTCAAAATTAAATTTTAACAACCACGTGGAACAAATAGCGACGCAGTGATACCGAATCTTGGGATTCAGAACGCAAGCAACTAAAGAATTTAAAAGCATTAAATCTATAATGACACCATATAAGTCGCTTGTGAGATCAAGATTGGAATAATGTGCACCTATATGGAATCCATATTACGAAAAGTACAAGTTGCAACTCGAAAAGATCCAGAACACCTTTATACGTAGGACACGCAAAAGTTTTGGTGGTGCACCATGTTGTGGTTCTCTGCCCACACTTGAGCTCAGACGTGAGCTGCAGGAGATTTGTACTCTGGGTAAAATATGCAGGTCGGAATTCGATACTCCAGAACTTCCATCTATTCTCATCTTCCGTGTTCCGACCTTAACCAGATCAACCAATATTTTTCGGTTGTCCACGCCAAGGACAAACGTGGGTTTGAGGAGGCCTCTGTATCGAATGGCCGGAGGTTATGATTCCCTGCAGTGCTCTCTTGATATACTTGGCACTCCACACCATGTCTTCAAGAAACAGATCTCCAGAGCAATTTTAAGCAATTCTACTACTTCGCGATAGCTTGTTTCTTCTTTTCCCACACCCCTTCCTCCCTTTTTTCCCTCCCTTCTTCTTGCACTCTCCATTTGTGTTTGAGTTTATCTTTAGCTATTTTCATATTTCACCTATTGATATTTTTTTTCTCTCTGGAACATGGTGTACCTTTTAATTTAAAAAAAAAAAAAAAAAAAGAAGGTGTACCTGTTTCAATCAATAATATACTACGTAACATGTGACACATCTCGATGGCGGTCAACTTAGTTTAAGGCCATAAAGTTATACTGTTTCTACTTTTAATGTATGGTTGTCCTCTTTAATGTGTTTTGTTAAAATAAATGACCCCATTTCTAGGTTTGCTGCACTCCATCCGGACCATCAGGAACTAACCCAGGTTCTGGGAATACTGTTAGACCTTTATCTGTTACATCAATACCTCCGACATCTAATGTTGCGAGAGATCTCGCTCAACCAGATACTTACTACTCAGAAGCACCGCCGTCTGTAGACAGACATCCAAATCTGAGGCTGCTACCCACAAATTGTGGAGTTGCTACAGACGAGGATAGGATCCTAGGAGGAAATAGAACAACAGTTTTCGAGTTTCCCTGGATGGCTCTGTTATCTTATGTTACGGGTAGGTACATATTGAGAATCTCAATTCAATTTAATAACCTGAAATGGAATTAACATAAAATCGCGTAAATTTTCAGGTAATCAACAAAATTTCAGATGTGGAGGAACCATAATCAACGAGAGATATATCCTGACTGCAGCTCACTGTGTAATGAACCTGGGACGAAGTGTCTTAGTATCAGTTAGAGTTGGAGATCACGACATAAATAATGATGTTGACTGTGAAGAAGATGAGCCAGAAATTTGCGCCCCTCCATATCAAGATATCGCTGTAGAGCAGGCCATTCCGCATCCTAGTTATATAGGCAGAAGGATTTCCGGCAGAGGCTCGAGTTTCCAACACGACATTGCCCTGATTCGTCTGTCCTCATCCATCGACTTGACCCAAAGTAAGCAGATTCTAACTTATCGTCTTTTCAGGTTAAATAAAGCACGAAGATATTATATTAGAGGTTTCCCGGAGAGAGGCAGGGAGTACGGATTTCTAACCTATCCAAACAAACCTTTTTCGCTTTTTTTCAACAGCATAATGTTCCGCATACATTGTCACCATGGTTTGTACTCCTGCTGACTTGGTTTTAAGATGGTCGGCTCCTCTCCGTTCACCCATTCTTTTATATATCATCTATAAAGATCCTTTTTGTCTTTTTTGTTTCATTCGTTATCTCAAGATGCCCAAACCAGCTCTATTTATTCACTTAAATTCAAGTACCTACTGGTAAAATGGATTGTAATTTTAATCATCAACAACTTCTCCAGCGCCATATAAAGAAGTACCTAATATTTTTTTTAACGGGGTTACTCAGAACATTAAATAATAATATCTACATTTTATTCGTCTTTCCTTGCATTCAGAAGCACCTTGTGATCTTAGATGGAAACTCTTACGACTTACGACCCTGTACCTGCGGAAAGAAATTTCCTACCGACCCTGCTCGACTAAATAAATTGTAGCCAAGTTTTTCAGTAGGTTTTCAGGATTTGATGTAATAAAAAAAATATATTTTTAGGAAATACCATGCCGATTTGTCTCCCAATTTCTCAAAGATACCGTGACAAGTTCTTCAACACAAACGAACGCTTCTTGGTATCAGGATGGGGCATTACGGAGAATAGAATTTCCAGTCCGGTGCTTCTCAAAGTATCTATTCCGCACTTCCCCAACGATCAATGCGGCCGTGTTCTAAACAGGTACGGATCAACTAACCATTATTTTTTTGTATTATACATATATATATTTGCATAGGATATCTTTCTCTTTTTTGCAATTAACATCTATTTCTAACTGTGGTCGATCAAACGATTTCTTATTCTTATTCTTTTCTGCTTTGAATAAGTTAGTGTAATTACGTAGCGTTACTGTGTAACCCAATATTTTATTTTCTATTGTACTATGCTTCTTTGTTTTTGTTGGTTTTTTTATCACTTTTCTTTTGTACATGTTTATATTGTTAATGGCACATAGCCGTGAATAAATAAAATTTGGACAGATTTATGAGTGCATGATGCGAATGTTGCCATGCCCCCAGCAGTAGAAAGTATATATATTCATGTGAGGGTTAAAATAGCTGCGGGTCAATAAGTTTTGATTAGATTGTCTAAAACTGCAATAATTTCAGTTCCGTTGGAGACGGCATTGGTTTCCGACAAATGTGCGGTGGTGGAGTGCAGGGCCAGGACGCCTGTAGTGGAGACTCCGGAGGACCCCTCATGCAGCCACTGTTCGACAGACGCGTCATCTATGTGCAATTTGGGGTGATCAGTTTTGGACCAAGGACTTGTGGCAGTGCCAATGTACCAGGAGTGTATACCAGAGTGACGCATTATGTGCGATGGATTTTAGATACCATCAGACCATGAACTCTAGTCTACAATTTTCTTCTTAATCTTATTATGCATATTATATAGTTTCCTAATTTCATAGTAGGTATTTCAATAAATTTACTCGATTAAAAACTACTTCTTTTCCTTCTTCTACACTCCGTTTTCATCCGTTATTTACAGGCGTCACTCAATATTGTGTAAGTTGGCATTATCCTGTTCAGATGGGAAACTATGAGAATGCTTCCCATTTGCCTTTCGATTATTCAGTTATTCCGCTGATTCTCGGTCACCAGAGCCTCGTTAGTTATCTAACAGAGGGTACTGAGTGCTGGTATTAAGGTTGAAACTTGGATAAGCATCAAGATTTCATTAACTCCTCACCACTCAAAAAGATATCCTAATGAGAAAAACATGCCAAAATTCTTATATTCTTTAAAAGAAAATCTTGTATCCATAGATTTTGATGATGACCCTAATTTACTATTTCATATCTTTTTCAATTGTATAATCCTAAATCTGAACACCCATATTACCGTTATAGTGTCTAAAATGAAACCCAAAAAAACTTTTACTAACTGGGCAACTCCAGGTATAAATTTATTTATCGTATGGTCATCTATTTACATCACATCATAATTAATTACAAAAAAAAAATTGAGATATAGTCAATAAAAAAATGACAGTTCTTGATGCCTCCCTATGCCACCGAGTGGGGCTTAGGCCCTCCGCATTGCGGGTTGGTTTGGGGGGTCCGCGGCGGGCTTGATTTGTGTGGTGCCGGCTTTTTGGTTTGATTGGTACGATCGAGCTAGGGGATCGGTTTCGTGCGGGTCGGGTTTGCTGCGGATTGGTTCCCTCCGGGCTGACTTGCGGTGTGCGGTTGGCCTTTAAGGGAGAATGAATGAATGAATTTAAAATTTAAAGTCAGTTGTTTTCAAAAAGTCAGTCGCTGTGTCGTTTAGTGGGTAGAAGTCTTCAATGGTTCCCTCGCATGATCTGAGGCTGCACTCAAACACAACGTGGCTCACCGTCTGTCTATCTGCTCCGCAGTCACAGGTATAAAAATATCTCGAGACAGATTATTTGAATTGTACAAAAGCAAACACACTGGTGGAGCAACTTTAAGAAATTACATAATTAGGTATAGCAAAAATTGTGTTTGTAAAATTGCAATAAGTAATTATCTGAATGATAAAATTGAGAACTCCAGTAACCCAATAAAAGCGGTATGGAATGTTATAAAGGAAGAAACAGGTAGTGCTCCCCTGAATAATGACACTGTGCCTGTCGAGAAAAGTGTGGATGAGGATATTGTCGATGCATTCAATGATTTCTTCACTAACATTGCTGACGAATTAACTAAAAACGTCGGCGCATCTAAAAAGACCGCTATCGAATATCTTCAACATCATCCCCATCTCGAGAATATATTCAAGTTTAAATTATTATCTATTCATGACATTGTTGAAATTACAAAAAAACTAAAAATCACAAATACACAAGACTTATGGTTCCTTTCAAGCAATATTCTAAAATATATAACTATTGAAATAGCTCATATGTTGTCCCAAATCTTTAACGAATGTTTAATGAAGGGTGTCTTTCCGGATTTATTAAAAATGGCTAAATTAATCCCAATATATACAAAGAGGCGATAAGTCAAACCCTAACAACTATCGTCCAATATCGATTCTTCCAGTTTTTAGTAAAATTTTGGAAAAAGTTGTCAAAAATTATTGACTGAAAATGACGTGTTGCATTCTCAGCAGCACGGTTTTCGTAAAAATAGGTCCACTGGTCATGCTATAGAGTCCCTGACTGAAAACATACTTCGTGTTTTTGAGGAAGGTTGTGACGCCTGTGACATATTTTGTGACCTCTCAAAGGCTTTTGACTGCGTTGAGTATGATGTTCTCATTGGCAAGCTTGAACACTATGGCATCCGTGGCTCAGAAATTCGTTTCATTGTCTCAAACCTAAGCCAAAGACAACAGATAACAGAGATCAATGGCGCACGATCCAAAATGTGTAAGGTTAAACATAGCGTACCGCATGGTTCAATTCTGGGTCCACTTTTGTTCCTCATTTACATCAATGATCTGCCAAACTCTGTTAGGGGCAAATGTGATGTTATAATGTACGTAGATGATACATCACTCCTTATGTAATAAATATGACGGGCGTCTTGCTGAAAATGTGGTTAAAATTTTAGATGACGTATGTAAACAGAACTAATGGTTTGATGCCAATAATTTAGTTTTAAATATGACGAAAACCAATGCGATTTGTTTCTCTCTGAAAAGGAATAAAAATATATTAGCAAATCAACTACTAGAAAATAACTCATTACATGTTGTAAATAGTTATAAGTTTTATGGCTGAGGGCTGCTGAGTAGTCCTCGCCAATTATGGGGGGTATTGCCTGTGTGATTGAATGGTAGATTGGAATTATAGAAATAGAAATGGAGGTATTTATGGGAGCTCTTATGCTTTATGAGAAGTAAGAAGTATAGGGTTAGTTATATAGTGAATGGAATCGAGCCCATTCACAGGACAATGTCTCAGAGGGTACAGATAATATCAATTTTGGTTACTCACCAATGTCTAAAGATCTCTAGGAAACTTTTGATTGAATTAAATAAAACTCGCGATGAAAAATACACTTACATATATTGCACAGATAAAATTTTTATTTTTTTTATTCCCAAAAAATACAAAAAAAAAAACATAATAAGCATTTTACAATGTGTGTACATATATATAATTTGTATAAAGGGTTTATTACCTCACTAGACGAGAGACGACTCTGTGCTGAGGCAATACTACTTAATGTAAAAAGAAAAAGAAACCATGCACCCATCAACCATATTATGAAGTTTGAATTTTGACAATAATAAAACTTAACAACTAGGTAAGTACAAGGTTAAATAAATAGTAGCGTGAACTGCAAGATCTAAAATGGCAAAGTATACCTATCAGTGTCAGCTTAAATAGGTTTTTTAAAGGGTCAAAGGTTAAATAGAAACGACACAAGAATTGTTGTTGTCCTCTGTGGGAATATCGCAAAGCTCTTCTTGAATAAGAATGCGTCTCATAGTGAAGTTGCAAACCAATGTGTACTTGTTGTCTCGCTTGGTAGAAACTGATGTTTCTTGTGTTCATCTGTAGATGGCTTTGCCACAGTTTCTTGTGTTCATCTGTAGATGGCTTTGCCACAGTTTCTTGGCGTCATGATAAATGAGAAGCTGCAGTGGTCACCACATGTGGACCAGCTCTGTGGTAGGTTAAGCTCTGCGATTTACGCTATTAAAAAAATTACAATCAATCAATCAATGCCCATTGCCCGTAATACGGACGTTAGGTATACAAAACAGGAATTTAGCAATTGTGTCTTCGATGCCACCCGATATGGCTGTGGAGTCCAATCCAGGACAAACATATCCTACCACACTCTGGACACGGGTATTCACCTCCGACCGTTGGACCACGTTTTCTTACATTATCTGTCCCCTGACACTCCGCAACGACACCCCGCCACTTCGATCTATCGGTCACAATACTCTCCCAGTCCGATTGCCTACCGACACTCTTCAGCGCAGTGTGTAAGTTGTCCTTATATCTCTTGCGCTGTCCACCGTGTTTTCTCTTCCCGTTAGCTAACTCTCCATATGATGTTTTTCGGGAGCCTATTATCTTCCATTCGGACCACGTGACCAGACTAACGCAAGAGAGCGCGAGACAAGATTGTGTCGATACTGAGGCAGTTTGATCGTCTGAGTACTTCAGCATTCGAAATTTTATGGAACCAACGTATTCTCATCAACTGGCGGAGATGCCGCTGCTGAAGCCTTTCCAGGGACTTGGTGTGACGTCGATAATTGACCCATGTCTCGCATCCGTAAGTCATAGTTGGAATGACAACAGCCTTTTACACCGCAATTTTGGTGCTCAGCGTAAGGTCATGACTGTCGAAGACCCTTTCCCTCAACTTCCAGAAAGTGCGAGAGGCCGCGCTCATTCTGTTCTTAATTTCCTCATCCATATTGGCCTTATCGTTCACAATGCTTCCCAGATAGTTGAAGTGCTTCACCTCCTCGATGGTTTGACCATTAGCAGTGAATCGAAAACCAAGATACTATAGTATCTTGGTTTTCGATTCGTTGAGCTTCAATCCTAGAGCCGTATATGCCCAAGTGTAAGCGTCTAGTATTAGCTGTAATTCTTCAGCAGAATGCGAAATTAATGCACAATCATCTGCGTATTGCAGATCAGTAATGTGTCTTCTTCTGCTCGACTTGGCTTTCAGACGACTGAGATTAAAAAGTCCTCCCTCGTGTCTATAACGGATCTCGATGCCTCTTACCAATAGTCTCCTATCGACCATCATCGATAACGCGGTCATAAACAAATTAAACAGAACCGGTGCCATAACACACCCCTGGCGCACACCAGTGTTCGTTCGAAAAGGCTCGGTCATACCGCCGCCGCACAGAATCTGAGCAAAATTATCTGTATGTATGCTTTTACATACCTCCACAAAGTTATTAGGAATACCAAGTCTCTTCATAATCCTCCATAAGGCCTCTCTGTTAATCGTATCAAACGCCTTGGTCAAGTCAATAAAGGCCACATGCATTTTTGTTTGTTGTTCGATCGCTTTCTCCTGGAGCTGTCTTAAAGCGAAAATCTGGTCGGTTGTACCTCTGTTAGGTCTGAAACCACATTGTGAGTCAGGGAGAATTGTTTCCAGAACAGGTACCAAGCGATTAACCATTACTTTGGATAGTACCTTACCCGCCACAGAGAGTAAAGAGATCCCTCGATAATTATTACAGTCTGAGATGCTTCCCTTATTTTTATACAGATTCACTATCACCGCTTTGCGAAAGTCCTCGGGAACGTCATGTGATACCGTCAGATATACCGACTGGTAATTCCTCAAATCTCTTAGCCAACTCGTTTTTCACCGCAAAGCCCACGCCATGAAGCCCCTTTCTTAGCTCTGCAGGGTAGCCCCTCCAGTAGAAGGTGTAATGTTTCTCCTCAACACATCCCTTGTCCGACAGGCGAGTCTCGCTCAGTGCCACGATGTCGGCATTGATTCTTGTAAGCTCTCTGTCGATAAGTGCTGTGCGTCTTTCCGGGTGGAAGGATGTCTTAGAGTCGGAGAGAGTTCTGATATTCCACGTCCCTACCTTAAAATGTTTAGTTCTCTCTATATGTTTCTTCTTACCATGATGAGTCCATCGGACAGGCACCCCTCCCCGGAGATCCGATTGGAGGGGTATTTTACCTCCGGAATTGAAATTTTGAATGTCAGATCGATCCATCCTGTTTTGTGTTTGCTGCGTTAGTGTTACTGAACCGATCACGCTTTCGGTCCAGTTTGGACCATGATTCCATGGCGGTTGACCCTATGGCACATACTGGATGAGACGACAGGGACCGTCCACAGAGATTAGCTGGCCCGTGAGGATAGTAGGAAATCAGGTGATTGAGGGATCCAGTTCCGCAAACGCTGATCCACTTTAACAGATTCACAGCCTCCGCAAAACTGGACCCCGATAAGGCAAGGTAAAAAAATTAAAGAAAGAAAAGAAACCCTCCTTTTCTAAGTTCCTACCTGTTTCCCAGTTCCTACCTCTGGCCTTTGTGTGACCTACATATTTATTTCGAACATTATTAAATTGTCTATGATAAAATTGTTATGAGTATTTTTGAAAATGGAACTTTTGTTATTTTATTTTACCTTCGTATTGTTTTTTGTTGTCGTCATGTTGTTGTTGGGAAAATGGTTCCATGTGTTTCGTGTTGCTGAAACAAATATGTGTTTTTTGGTGAAAAATTATTAATAGAGATTGCGGAAGAAAAAATACAGAACCAGCCGGTCTGAAGACATCCGTTTACCAGCATACCAGGTAGGTCACACAATCCCCCTTCTAATTGCACCCACCACCTATTCTGAGGGCTACCTGCGTTTACAACGTATGTGGTGTAAAAACTGCCAGGAACGTGTACTTTGCGTACTTTCACTCCGTCATAGTTTATGGTGTGATGATTGGGGGGGGGGGGGGCGGATTTCTCAAGAGTAGCAATTTTGCAGAAGAGAGCTCTGAGGGCGCTACTAGGTATGCAATCCCGGGAGATATGCCGAAATGTTTTTAAAGAATTTTAAAGAAAGGCATTCTCGCATTGGCTGGAGGAATCTGCCGAACACACCCCTAAACTCTGACCACCATCTGGTTGAACAAAGCTATTATTCTATTGACGAGATGTTAAATCAAACATAGCCTTTTTAATATTATTACAAGGTTTGACTACTTTTGTTTGCGAATGGGCTTGCCCTTGAACTTTCCGTTTATCCATTGGTCCACAGTCCACATTGAATTGTCGTTGGGATGGCCCCTTGGTAGAGTGCTCTCATTTGTTGTCAGTCAACCAACCTTTTTTAATCTCAGTGACTCTCCACGCTATTTATGTATATTTTTGTTGTTGATTGTATTTTTTTACTACATTTATTGACAGAAGACTGAAAGGCTCTTTACACCTTTTCAGCCTCGCCCACATATGTATTTTTCTATTTATATGCATTTTTCTGTATTATAAAAATATAAGATATACCTACCTATTTATTTTTAATTACATTTGCTGACTCCTGTCCTGACTGAGAGGGCCATTTAACCCTTTTCAGCCTCGCCTACGTATTCATTTGTTTATTGCGTTGTATTATTTATTTATTTTATTCCAAAAAAATACAAAAAAACATAAGCATTTTACAATGTGTGTGTGTATATATATATAATTTGTATAAAGGGTTTATTACCTCACTAGACGAGAGTCTGTGCTGAGGCAATACTACTTAATGTAAAAAGAAACCATATTATATACTTTTGAAGATTGTTTCATATGCGATTTTTTTATTATTATTTGTATCTATGCTGTTTGTTTAAATTCACTAATGTAACATTTTGTATAATTTTGACAACTCCAAGTGCCTGAAAAGGTTTAGGGATGAGATTGATAAATAAATACATACATACATTCTCCTTTGAGGACCTCCTCACACCGCAAGCCAGCCCGGAGGAGACCAATGCACAGCAAACCCGACCCGCACAAAACCATCCCCCTGGTCTGTTCGAAGCAACCAAACCAAAAAGTCGGCCCCACACAAATCAAGCCCGCCGCGGACCCCCCCCCCCCCTAACCGACCCACAATACGGGGTGCCTAAGCCCCACTAAGGAGCATAGGGAGGCACATCGCGCTGGATCATGCGACCCAGGCGACCGAGGCTTATTTCTTGTGCCTTTGCTGACCTGTTGGGGTTTAAGGACCGTGAGATTGACCATCGTACGGTCCCGATCTGATTTTACGATGTCATGGCTCTTCCAGGATGCTCGAAAAACCAGTAAAAAGAGCAGAGGTGCTATTCATAGCCGAAAACCCCACGGATAAATAAATACCCCCTTGTTTATGAATAATAATAATAATGGTGAATCAATGTGTAGATGTTTGTGTGGCTGATTTTTGATTAAGGTTATTGTAGATCCGGGCCGACCATTTTCCTTTGCACACAAGCTTTGCTGCTTTCAGCGAAAAATGTCAAAAATGTTTTTGTGTTCATTCTAGGTGAGTCTAGATTCTTTTAAGTGCATATTTATATTTATGGTCAACTGTCCATAATTAGCATATCTTAGAAGCTTGTTTCAGATGTATCAAAAAATGCAATTTTTTCTTCGTTAAAATCTTTGCTGTTGCAATAATTGGAAAACCTTTTTGATTTTTACAACTGATCACGGTTCGGGAAAATCGATAGAATTTTTACCAAAACTAGATTGACATGAACTTAACTATTTTCTACGTTTTGCCGAAAACTTAGCACTGGCGACATAAATAATTAAATATAGGTACTTGGGTTAAATTTACTTCGGGTCAGGAGCGAGCAGATGTTGATGTTGAACTTCCAAGATGAAGACATCAAAGATTACACGGAAAAACTGAGGAACAACAGAATCCGCGAAATATGTAGGGCTGATGTATGGTCAGATGGATCAGACAGCGAAGGAGAGAATCGTAAGTAGATCCATGTCCAGAGAATGGACCCTACATTATACTCCCTCATCGCTCTGGACTACCAGCCCCACGGTAGGTACTCACCCTCGAGGAAGACCACCCAAGACTCTTGGGTGGTCTTGGGCCAAGAGATGACGAGACCGCTGGGATTCAACCTCACAAAAGAAATATAAGGAAACGTTAACTCATTATTTATTTCTAAGTAGGTATTATTGTTTATATCTATTATCTCATAAGCAATGACATGACCTATAGAGCACAAATACATCAATCAATCGTTAATGCGAATTTTAGCAAACTTACTACAACTTTGTACGTACGTACTAGTTACGCACAGCTCCCAAAAGCACTATGTGGAAATTATTTTAGATTTATTTTAAACGAGTTTCTTTTTTAATATCTTAACTATTTTTTTACTTATCTTTTGCTTCTAGGTTGGATGGTAGAGATTGTTTTTACTTATCTTATGCTTCTAGGTTGGTTGGTACAGATTGTTTTCAACGATAATTCCAATACTTTGTCGGTAATTTTGTATTCTTACGTGCCCTGTTGGGTTGGCTATCACTTCAGCCAACTTGTCCTGCCCTGCGCTGGCCGGAACAACTCCACCGCAGTTTGGATGCCTGTCCACTCCCTTACATTGCGCAGCCAGAGCTTTTTCTCCTGCCAGACTCCTGTCCCTCTATTTTTCCCTTAGCTTAAGGTGAAGAAGGTGGTACTTTTCTTCTCGCAGTACATGGCTCAGATATGATAAACTCCGGACCTTGATAATTGACATCAGCTCTCTGTCAACCCTAGCTCGCCTCACGACTTCAGTATTGGTTACCATATCTGTCCATGGAATCCTGAGGAACCACATTTCAAATTATTCCCGTCTGTTCATTGAGTTGACTTTCAAGATCTATGTTTCACATCCGTACAATAAAACGGACCACACATGCCATTTAATTAGTCTCTGCCGGAGTTTTAAGATCTATGTTTCACATCCGTACAATAAAACGGACCACACATGCCATTTAATTAGTCTCTGCCGGAGTTTCAAATTTATATTATCGTCGCATAAGAGAAGTTTAATTTTATTAAATGCGACTCTTTCTGCCTCAATTCTGCACTTAACCTGCACATCTGGTTAGAGAGATTGGGTCAATTTACTGCCGAGGTATTTAAAATTTCTCCACTCTTGCGACATTACTGCCGTTAAAACATAACAGCGAGACCTTCCAAATGTCATCCGTTTGGTTTTACTGACATACATTTATTGTGAGGCCCAGCCTCAGACCAAACTCGTCAACAAGATTAACAAGATCCAGTTCACTGAAACTTTCAGCCGTCTACTGCCGGTGTCATCGGCTTATCTAATTATTATTTATCACAAAACAAACAAAACAACATTTATATAACAGACTAGCGGTCTGCCCCCGGTTTCACACGGTTTATAAGTACATATTAAGTACATACATAGTTTTCATAAAGATTCATATTTTGTACAGCTTTTTTATATGCAGCATTCTAATGGTCCCTTCCCTATAATCTATATCACTAGCCCTAATTCTCTGTTTTATCGGAAGTAAAGTGTACATTTTGTATGGGAAACGTGTATAGCGCCGCCACAGAAATATTTCTAGAAACAAATGCGATTCTCGCATTCGATACGTATAGACGTTTTTCATACAAAATGTATCGTATAATACTCACTTTACACCGTGACTACCTTCCGATAAAACAGATAATAGGGGTATAGTGTTTCGCAAAGCGTGTGCCGCGCCACACTGGTGTACCATAGTCATCAGTTGGTGTGCCGCGAAAAAATGAGAGCCAAATATTTTAGAGGGTCATGGTTCAGGTTTGGCTTCTGTGTTCGAAAGAAAAGAATGGGTACTGGGTAGTAACACTCGTATAAACTACTACTACGGCAGATAACCGCCGGACATATCCATCATTGCAATGAGCTCAAGTATCCCTGCGTTCAAAGGATGCTCTTGCGATTGCTACAACCTACATGCAAGAAAAGAATGGGTACTGGGTAGTAACACTCGTATAAACTACTACTACGGCAGATAACCGCCGGACATATCCATCATTGCAATGAGCTCAAGTATCCCTGCGTTCAAAGGATGCTCTTGCGATTGCTACAACCTACATGCAAGAAAAGAATGGGTACTGGGTAGTAACACTCGTATAAACTACTACTACGGCAGATAACCGCCGGACATATCCATCATTGCAATGAGCTCAAGTATCCCTGCGTTCAAAGGATGCTCTTGCGATTGCTACAACCTACATGCAAGAAAAGAATGGGTACTGGGTAGTAACACTCGTATAAACTACTACTACGGCAGATAACCGCCGGACATATCCATCATTGCAATGAGCTCAAGTATCCCTGCGTTCAAAGGATGCTCTTGCGATTGCTACAACCTACATGCGAATTGCGGTAGGTACCTAAAGTAAGGTAAAAGAAAGAAACCATCAGTGAAACTGTTTATATCGTTTATTGTGAATGAAAAAAGAATTTTGAAGTGATAATACATAAAACATTCAATTGGATTGACATTTTGTACAATGTTATTGTGACCAGCTGTTCTAAGTTTCGCGGGTAAACATTAAATTATTGGACTGACTTCTTAAATAGTTCAGATCAATATAAAGTGTTTTTATGACAATTAAGACAATAATTACATACAACTGTAACCTAGTGCACAGTGTATCAACTGTGACCATCTTGGATCGATTCCCTTCTGGTCCTTTTTTAACTTTTTTAATACAACATGTCGTCGCTTATCACAAAGAGTGAAAATATAAACAAAAATAAGCTATATTAGAATGGAAGATAAATCCTTCAATGAAACCTACATAAAGGAAATAAATGCGAAAGATCCAGTAACGGATGGAGATAACCCTCTAATAAATACCTCTGATGACTCAATAAAACTGAATGGGTTCATCCATCCATCCAATCACAAAGTATCAAAAAAAAACGCACAGATATTCCGAAAAAGAGAACTAACAAAGAGAAGACTATGGAAAATTCAAAACAAAGATCTGACAAGATCGAGGAAGAAAGGACTGACACAACTAAAGAACTTCAGGTGTGTAGGAGAGAATTGAGGCTCGAAAGCAGGGAAATATCTATTCTGAAAGGAAAAATTGAAGTCTTGGAAAAAAAAAGAAATTGATCTAAGGAACTATAAAAGAATTAATATGGAATTAAAACAAATTGTATCAAGTAAGGATGTAGCACTGAATGATATGAGAATGGAGATGGAGAGAATCACAGAGGAGAGGAGGAAAGATATGGAGGATTTTAAGAGAAATACAGAAAATCTTATATTAAAACTGGAAAAAGCCAAGGACTATAACGATGCGATGACGAAGCGAAATATTAATAAACCAAATTCAAATAATAATAATTTCCCTATTGGCAAATCAAAAATAAAAAAATGTAATAAATCAAAGCTATTTATACTGGGAACAGATAAGAGAAGACACCTGAACTCTCAGATACGGCGAGCGCAATCTGCTGCACTCGGAAATGACTCAAGGACACTTTTCGAAATCACCCGGGAGGTCGGGGGCAGGGGTCAAAAAAGACCCGTGACGGCAATACGAGACTCTCGTGGAGTTGTATGTGTGTACAGACCACCATCTGGTAATTTTAATACATTCATTGATGTAATGGATGGTGTTTTGACGAGGTTAAGTAACAAGAACAATAAATATCTAGTGTTGTGTGGGGATTTTAATATCAATTTTGACAATGGCTCTAATGAGACCGCGATTCTTGTAGATTTGCTTCGTAGTTTCTTGTTGACACGTAGAGTATTCACTCTTACACGAGTTACACAAAACTCCTCTACATGTATAGACAATATCTTCACTGATTTGGTTGTTCAAAAAATTAGTCAAATTAATATTGTAAAATCTGATCATTATGGACAACTGATCACTGTATATGGAACTACTCAAAAACATTTAGATAATAATGCTAAACAGATTAGTAAAAGATTATACAATAAAGAAAGTATAAGGAGTTTTATAGAATCAATGTCTCTATTACGATTTGATGTAAATAATGATGATATTAGTAACTCAATTTAATTTTGGTGGGAATAGAACACCACTTTCCCCTAAAAAAATAAAAACGAAAAATAAACTTGCTTTTCAAACCTGGGCTACCACGGGTATAACTACCTCTAGAAAAAAAAAATTTGAACTATATGAGGTAAGAAAACATTCAGATTCGGAAGTCACGAAAAAATACATAAGCAATTATAGTGCAATATTTAAAAAAGCTTGTAAAGAAGCTAAACGTTTATTTTTGAGTAATCAGATAACAAACTCTAAAAATCAAATGAAGACTACCTGGGAAATAATCAAAAATGAAACTGGACGATCGATAAGTGATAATAACTCAAGTAGTGAAATAACCCTTAAGCCATGTCCACACATCGCAACTTTTTGTATCTCCAACAAAATGTTGGAGATACAAAAAGTTGCGTCAACTGTATCTGGATACAGTTGATAGCGATGTTGCGCGTCCACACATCGTTTGTTGTTGAAAATGGATATGTGCGAATACAGAGTGTTTGGTTAAACGTTAGACAAACTGGTGTGGTACATAGAGGAGATCATTTGGAAATAAAAATACTTTTTGCTTGATATATACACACATGTTGTAGGTATTCTGTTTGAAAGAGAATATAAACCTTACACTTACCAACTCACGTTCACTCCCAAGGTAGAGCATCTGGTCACCATTAGGTTCCTCTATGCACTTCTGTCTTGTCTGCTTCCTCTCAGGTCAGTGCGTTCAAGCCAAGTTCGGGGGGCACAGCAAGGCGTGCCAAAACGCAACCCTGTTTTTCTCCCGTTTTACTGATATTTAAGGATTTTTTTTACGAAATTTGAAGAACTCATGGTGACTTTCACCAACGCGACGCCCCAATACTATACGGAGACAAGTCGAAAAAGTCCATTTTGAGTAAAACGCATTTGAAGATTTTGAACAAAGTATTTCTTTGATATCTTTAAAGAAAATAAATAAATTTTGTATATTATCTTGCCATGTTGCGAGAAATATTGTTATTTTTATAAAAAACATAAATTTAGTTTATTAAAATGTTTTATAAATATCTAAATATTTAAAAATACAAAGGTATTTCGACTTAATTTTAACGAAAATCTGTCACCCGGAAATTTTTCTAATTCTATACGGAGACATTTGATTTGTCTCTATATAAAATTGAACTTTTTGTGAATTAGTAGTGATTATTAGTACGAATTCTGTGTTCATAACAGTGGGTTGGATTTTTTTAACGGTCGAAAATTTAATTTAAGAAGTTTTATATTGCGGAGAAAGGTTAATAATCTTAAAATGGATACGAGAATTCGCAAAATTAAGATGATGGTGGAAAGTATTAAGAGCTCAAGAGTCCCAGAATCGCAGATTAGTGAGTTTTAAGCAATTCTTTGAAAAAATATAACCTAAAAATTGTTGACATAATATAACAAACAACAACAACACTCTTTTACACCCCACTCAAGGGCATAGGGAGGCAACAAGAGCTCTCCATTGCGCTCGATCCTGCGCAATGTTTATGACCTCCTCCCACACGATGTCCCTCAGCTCTGCTTCGAAGGAGCGGAACACAGTGTGAGAGGGTCTTCCTCGTCTTCGGGACCCTGATGGGAGGAAGAACAGCGCTATCCTCGGCCAACTGTCATTCGGCATCCTTAACACATGTCCCAGCCAAGTATATCTCCTCCCCACAAGTGTAGAGGTGATGGGCTCAAGCTGGGTGCGCCGGCGTATAGCGTCGTTTGTGATGCGGTGGTACCATCTTACGCGCAGAATTCTCCTTAGGAACCTTTCAAAGGCTGAGACTTTTTTGCCTGGGATTTGGTCAGGTGCCAGGACTCACACCCAACTGTTTGATGCGTGTGTGTTGCCAAGATAATGGGGAACACACACGCACAAACAGTTTACATTTCGTCTCGACACTAAACGCCGACGCTTTCCAAATCTTGGTCATGTTTTTAAAGACTCCACTTGCCATTCCGATACGTATCGGGAGCTCAGCCCCGAGCTCACCAGAGGTGGTAATGGTTGCTCCCAGGTATTTAAATTTATCCACCCGGGAGACCTGGTGACCGTCGATGGTTATCGGTAGCTGTTTATCGGGGCAAGCATTATTCGTCATGAGCTCCATCTTTCTGGCGTTGACTCGAAGACCAAGGCGTGCTGTTTCGTCGCAGAGTCTTGAAACACTGCGCTGTAATTCCTCCAATGTCGTACTGAACAACGCTAGGTCGTCCGCGTACTCCAGATCGCACAGTTCGCCCATTAGACCATCTCTCTGTGTTATCGGTATACCTCTTGCTCCTTGCATGGACTTTCTCAAGAGGAAGTCCATAACAATAATAAATATAAATGGAGCCAGTACGCAGCCCTGTCTGACTCCCGTGGTGATCCTGAAAGCTTCAGTAGGACCACCTGGCGTTTTGACGCTACACTCGGAGTCTTCATACAGGGACTGCACCATTTTAACTATCTTCGGAGGTATACCGTACAGAGCTATGGTCTATGTGGGCTGTCGAAAGCCTTTTCAAAATCTATAAAGCAACAAGCGACTGGAGAGTTAAACTCTTCACACCGCTGAAAGATGCACCTGGCACAGAAAATTGGGTCCGTGCAGGACTTGCCAGGTACAAAGCCGCATTGTCGCTATCTCAGGACAGCCATGACAGGTCCCCGAATGCGATGTAGTAATATCTAAGATAATACCTTACCGGGAACACTCAGTAGAGTGATTCCACGGTAGTTTCCGCATTCAAGGGGGTCCCCCTTTTTAAATATTGCGACGATGTATCCATTCCGCCAATCTTTTGGACACCTCTCCTCTTCACACGCCATTTTAAATATATCTAGAAGTGGTTGGTACTCCCTCCATCTCCCTTTAATTAGTTCGGGGGCAGTGACAGTGGCTCCACGAGAGTTTCGTATTGATTTCACAGGTTTTTTTTTACCTCTTCTCCCGACCTCTCGAGTGATTTCGAAGAGTGTCCTTGAGTCATTTCCGAGTGCAGCAGACTGTGCTCGCCGTATCTGAGAATCTAGATGTCTTCTTTTATCTGTTCGTACAGAGTGTCTTAGCCTTCTGGTGATCTTCGATAAGACTTCAGGACCCATCGGACATCCATATTGGCCTCTTTTTATTCTTATTTTTTTTATTTTTTTATTTTATTGAATCTTACAGGAACATACAGTCATTCTACTATACTATCAACAACAATCAAGTAATAATAATTATAAACCAGCAAAGTTCCTTCAATTACTTATCGAATATCCTACAATACAGTGATAAACATAAATCAATATATAAATAAATACATAAATATATACATTTAAGAAACAGGAATATAAAGTCAAGGTCAAACAACATAAGACATAAATCTTTCAAATATGAAAAAAAAGAAAAGAAGTCACATAACATCATAGATATATAGCAATGTATAAATATGGTAAAACAATGAAAAACATAAATAATTGAATACAAACATATAAGAATTCATCCCTCTCATCTCATCAGCCCAACAACTCCCGCTCTAAATTGATCTTTATTCAGATGGAAAATGTCTAATACCTTGAAGAGTGTATTATAGAGCTTACAAGAACGATGAATAAAACATCCCTGCATGTAATTCGTAGAGCAATGAGGCAGCCTAAACAAGTATTCGCACCGGGTATTTCTTAAGGGCCAATTAAAACTTAGCCTTTCTAGCAGCGATTCCGAGTCGACCTCGCCTGGGTTCTTCTGCTTTCAAGGGACGACATGCCATGGTAAATAAGCGCCTGCCGATAGTCGCTAAAGTGCCGGCCTCTCAAAAAACTGAGATGTCGCACCAGCCTTCTCTGGATGCACTCAATCCTATCAATATATGTTAAGTACTGGGGACTCCATACCACGGTTGAGAATTCTAATCGACTACGGACAAATGCATAATACAAGATCCTCGTGGTGAATGGAGATTTAAAAGGCCTACTCATCCTCATGACGAACCCCAACATTCTTTGGGCTTTATCTATAATCGAGTTAACATGAGATCTAAATCGCATCCCAGAGTCCAGGATCACTCCCAAGTCCCTAATCTCTTCCACTCTAACCAGCGTCTGTAATCCAAGTTCATACGAAAACTGCACAGGCTGCCTAGCCCTAGAGAATGAGATGACTTTACATTTAGACACATTAAGATACAGTTGATTAAGACGGCAGTAATCCTCCAAACGACTAAGGTCGGTTTGAAGTTTTGTGCAGTCTCGAATGTTATTTATCTGCATGAATATCTTTGTGTCATCAGCAAACATCAGAAACTTGGCGTGACGGAAACAGACACCAATGTCATTTACATATAAAATGAACAGTAATGGCCCCAAATGGGATCCCTGGGGAATACCAGAAGGGCAAGGAAGAAACCGAGATACCGACCCACCTATAGCCACGGCCTGCGACCTCCCCTCAACATATGATGCGAGCCAACGAAGGAGATCTCCATGGATCCCGTAACAACGCAACTTGTGCAAGAGTATCCGGTGACTAATCTTGTCAAACGCCTTTGCATAGTCCGTGTAGACGGCATCCACCTGCCCACCTCCGCCCATTCTTTGAGTTATGTAATCTGTAAACTCGAGGAGGTTTGACTCCACGGATCTTCCAATCACAAATCCATGCTGTTGGGGCGTTATAAATGACCTCACTGCAGGGGACATCTGTGACACAACTATTCTCTCCATTAACTTGCTGAAAATACACAACTTAGAAATTGGTCTATAGTTCGTAACGCTATGCTTATCGCCGGACTTATGAATCGGCGTCACGAAGGACCTTTTCCAGATGTCTGGAAAAATGCCCTCCGAAAACGAACGAACTTATAGCCGACAGAAGAACGTGCGGATTCCATAACCGCGTCGCGAAACCTAGTCCAGGCTGACTCAATTGGAGCAGCTCTGGGTGGATCCTGGAAGGGGGCAAACCTTGTGCGTATCTCAGCCTCGCACGTATGACGACACTGAGCACTCTCTAACCTGCGTATGTCCAGTGGGCGAGGAGCAGACGATCTTAGCTGGAAATTGTGAAATTTGAATCAGAACGAGCCCACAAGGAGTTCGTGATCCGTGTCCATGTCTGCTCCCCGGTAGGTGCGGACATCCCGCAGGTCAGTTTGGTTGCTAGTCCTTACCAGGAGATGGTCTATCTGGCTTTTCGTTCTTCTGTCGGGCGAGGTCCAGGTGTATTTATGGATATCCTTGTGGGGAAGAGAGTTCCCCCTATTAAGAGTCCATGGAGCATGGCGAAACCAATGAGACGGCTTCCTTTATCGTTCATCACTCCTAAGCAATGCTTTCCCATGACGCCTGGTCCATTCTGGGGATCGTTGTCAACCTTGGCATTCAAGTCCCCCAGAACTATTAGGCGATGGCGCCTCGGAACATGGGACACAACTACATCCAGACTGCCATAGAAACAGTCCTTAGCAGCCGCGTCCCCATCCTCAGTGGGAGCATAGCATGGAAGGACCGTCAGTGTTTCGCCACTCATCTTAAAGGACGCACTCATCAGGCGGTCAGAAACAGGTTCCCAACCAAGAAGGCGAGAGAAGGCAATTTACTTAAAAGTAGAGCAACGCCACGCATCCGTGCAGTCCGGTGGCCAGAGTGAAGCATGACATAATTGCCAGCATCACTCTGCCCCGAGCCTGGGATGCGTGCCTCACTCAGTCTCAGGATATCTAGTCCATAATCTCCCGCCAACTTGGCAACAACAAGCTCCCCGCCCGCCCTCAGAGTGCGGACATTCAGAGTCCCGATTTTTAAGCTCTTGTTCCTAAATCAAGCCGTGGTCAACAAAGGCCCACCTGATGGGGTCAAGGCGTCCGAGGCTTAATTCTGTTGCCTTTTCTGACCGATTGTTCTAAGGACGTGAGGTGGTCAACCCCACGGTCTCGATCTGATTTTTCGATTTCCTGCCTATTACAGGATGCTCGAAAAACCAGCAAAAAGAGAAAGGTGCTATTCTTAGCCGACAACCCCACGGCAAATTGATGATGATGACATTAAACATTCGATAAATTTTATTTACTTATAGTATCCAATACAATTTTCTCCGATAATCAATATCTTGTGCTAATTTTCAAATACCAATATGTATAATATAAATACCAATATGTATAAGTTTTTCATGTACCTAATAAAATAAATATCCAAAAATATCTCAATCTTGCAGAGGAGTCAACCAGTCATTAATATTCACTGTAATCTGGAACCTTAATATTCACTGTAATAGGTGGATCTACGTTTTTTTTAACAGAAAATTGGGGATTGTAAAACATGAAAATAATGAAGAATATAATCAATATTACTTTTGATTTATCAACTAAACCTATACAAGAGACCTTAATATGTTGTTTAATATCATAGATATAAATTACTAGATACGGCGTTTCATATTAAAAAAGTTGTAATTATGGATAGAAACTACTATATAGTAAGTGTCAAAAATTGCGATCTAAGAGTTTATGAATTTAGAAATGTATCAAGTACTGTTTTGTCAAGTCTTTTATTAAGTTTAAAATTAAGATTCATGATTTTATTATTGATAGAATGGTTATTTTCAAGAATAATTTTGAGTTGTCTCTCTATAGAACTAGATCTTTTCAGTTGTTGGCGGTTCTATAGGCGGACATCTAAGATGTCTGCCTATAGAACTAGAATGAAAGTTAATCATTGACAGTTCTTAAGTGAGACATTTGAGTTGTCTTCTTATTGAACTGAATGTTCAATTTTTTTTAAATAATTCCATGAAAAGACATCTTTTATAAAAAAATATTTAGGACAAATTTGACTTATCTCTCTAAAGAAGTAGAAGCAGACCATCATTTGTAATCGATTTGTATCAAAAACTCAAATTTGATAATTTTTGACTTGTCTCCATATAGAATTGGGACGACGAACGGTTCATAACATTTAAGTTGCTCGTAGCGTTTTATATAGTGTGGAGTGGAGGATACTGAGCTACGTAAAAGTTAGGAACCATTGGTGAAAGTGACCATCAAATTTTTTTCTGAGAATTTTGAAATCTGAAGTAAACGTATTTCGTGGACGTTTCTTTGGAATATGAAGGGATATACCTAACTTTTTATTAAGCCATTTTCTTGATTATATTTACTTACTTTTTCTAAAGATTTGAAATTTGAAAAAAATAGTTGGATCTGAGTTGTTGAAAAATAAAAAAAGTTACAGAGTGACTTCTAGATAAAATTATGGGATTTCTATTTTTTTTTTTTTTGTAAAAACGCCTAAAAAGGGAGCTCTCTATATAAATTTTGGTTATGTACAGTATATTACAAAATAAATGATCTCTCTTTGTACCATACCAGTTTATCAAACGATCTACCAAACCTCCTGTATTCCTACATATTCTTCGATCGTTTTTTAAAACTTATCGATGGAAATGACGATGAGTGAAGCGTTCTGAAACTCGTGGGCTCGAATCCCGGTGCCAACCATTTCCACTTTCACGACACAAGCCTTTTTCTTAATGTGAAAGATGTCAAAAGCGTATATAATTGACTTTGACTAAGCTCAGATTCATTTTAAAAAAAGTAGAAATCTTTAGAAAATTGTCAGATTTGAAGCTCATGGCGAATAACGCCTGCACTGATTCACATTTACTGAACATCATCGACTGTTAATCAGGTATCCCGAGTGGATAAGTTCAAACAACTGGGAGCAACCATTACCATCTCTAGTGACCTGGGGACTGAGCTCCCGATTCGCATCTGTATGGCAAGGGGCGCCTTTAACAACATGACCAATAGGTATAATATGGAAAGCATCAGCGTTTGGTTTCAAGACGAAAATGTTAATTGTTTGATGCGTGTGTGTGTTGCCCATTCTCCTGTATGGTTGTGAGTCCTGGCACCTGACCAAAGTCCATGCACAAAAAGTCTCTTCTTTCGAAACGAGGTGCCTCAGGAGAATTTTTAATATAAGATGGTTCCACCGCATAACGAACGACGCTATACGCCGGCGCACCCAGCGTAGGCCCATCACTTCTACCATTTTGGAGAGTAGATGGACATGGCTGGGAAATGTGTTAAAGATGCCGAATGGCAGTTGGTCGAGGAGAGCGCTGTTCTTCCTCTCATCATCAGGTTCCCGAAGACAAAGAAGACTCTCTCATACTGTGCTCCGCTCCTATGAAGCAGAGCGGGATCTGTATATGGTGTTGGAGTTGGTTATCGAAACTCCGAGTATGGGAAGTGGTTGGTAGACTAGCGGATACGACGCCGGCTTTCGCAATGTTTCATGCGGAGGTCGTGGGTTCGATCCCAGGTGCCGCCCATCTTCCTTTTTCACGACACAAGCTTTAAGTAGCTTACTGTGAAAGAGTCAAAGAGTGTATTTGTGTTCACTTTGTGTGAACACAGATTCATTTTTATAAAGAAAAAAAGCTGTGCAAGATCGAGCGAAGTAGAGAGCTCTAGCTGCCCCCCGTTGCCCCCGAATGGGGTCAAAAAAGGAGAATGGTAGCCTAGTGGCAAATGCGTCATCTTCAGATCAAGAGGTCCCTGGTTCGAATCCCGGTTGGGTCAGAAATTTTCAATGTGTATTTTCACCTGAAATATCTTCTCCAAGTTGGAATCCTGTCTCATATTAGACGGGACTGGTTGACTGGTAGAGGATGCTCCAAGCATTAAGTTCCGCCTGCTATACTGACACTTATGTATTGAAGAGTGTTACTTATTTATGTAATAACTCAGATCGAACACATCGATTCTGTCCTCAAGGAAGCTCAGGTATGAAGTTTGAAATAGGAGTGCTTTTATGCGAAATGGTATGTCATTGGAGTAAGTGAAAGAAGAATGCCTGGATAGAAAAAAGTGGAGGTCCGTTCTCTCTGCCTATCCATTATGGCTTGATGGGTAAAAAGAAAATCTACATAATATTTTAGTCCGTTTATATATATTTTTGTAACAGCATCACGCCTGAACGGCTGAACCGATTTCACTAATTCTTTTTTTGTCGTGTTGGCTTTTATCAGTAGAAGGTTCTTATGAAAGAAAAAATTAAGAAAGTTGCGTGGTAAATTGGGAAATTAAATAAAACAGCATCACGCCTGAACGGCTGAACCGATTTCACTAATTCTTTTTTTGTCGTGTTGGCTTTTATCAGTAGAAGGTTCTTATGAAAGAAAAAATTAAGAAAGTTGCGTGGTAAATTGGGAAATTAAATAAAACTCGCATAAGCCCCTCCTCTATCTACATAATATCACAGAAATGCTTTTTTTATTTGCTTTTTAGCGTATGTCATAGCATCACGCTCAAAATACAAATGCTACGTCAGATATGAATCTGCACAGAGCCGTGCAAAATGCCGGAGAAGGTTCTTTAATACAATTTGCTAGATTAACTTTAATATATTTAGAGCTATTTAAAAAACCCTATTTTTTAGGATCTTCAAACAAAATTTTAATAAACATTAAAAGTGTCATTCTTCTTTTTCTGTGCCAGTTATAGAGGTCTGTTAAGCAATAGGAAGCTAGACTAGAACCTACCGATCAAGCCTGACAATCGGAATCAAAAACGTAAAGCAAGACGGGTATAAGCTAGTAATAAATAATTAAATAAGTAGGTACCTACCTATTTAGATTTGAAATTAATAAAAACTTGAAAATTTTCCAAACAAACCTATAAAAATAATGTAGAAAGGTAAAAAAAAACATTTACAAATAATATCTCGACCAGTGAGATGAACGTGAAAAGTCGGCGAGTTACCCGTTTGAAACGGGGAACTTGGAATCATGCAATAAGCAATATTTCCATATGATTTTTGGCGACAAATATCGACGAGTATCTGTCAACTTCACAACAAAAAGTTGATGAAAACCCGTCAACTGTTGATATCAACTTTTTGTTGCCATGTGTGGACAGCAGGGATACACGGATACAAGCAACATGCATAATTTCTCTTTGATTTTTGCCACCAAAAGTCGGCGGTCAACATTAAAGTATCCGTCAACATTTTGCGTTTTTACAACAAAAAGTTGATAGATACCCGTCAACTGTTGATATCAACATTTTGTCGCTATGTGTGGACATAAATAAATAATAAATAAATAAACTCTTTATTGGATAAATAAACATTACCCAATTGGCGGGCTTAGCTTTAGAGAAACAATAAACTTGACTAACGTAGATACCTCAAACCTCTTCAATAATTATTTTGTGAATGTAGCGTCCTTACTAACAAGTAACTCCCAGCATTCTATTGAGCCGTCCTTGAAGCACATGAATAAACCACAAAACCTTGCTAATTTCAAATTTAAAAAAGTTTCAAAAGATGACATTCTGACAGTTTGTAAACTTATAAAAGCTAAGACATCTGATGATACCTGGTATATGTCGACCCGTCTACTCAAGTCTATAATAAACGGCCTAGCTCCTGTGTTGACAGCTGATGTAATCAATGTCTGTTTCGAAAAGGGTGTCTTCCCTAATTGTCAGAAAAATGCCAAAGTCATCCCTATTTTCAAAAAGGCGACAAATTGGATGCTGGTAACTACCGCCCCATATCAATCTTACCGGCAATAAGTAAAATAATAGAAAAAATAGTCGCTAACCAACTAACACATTTCCTAGAACAACAAAATAATACACTATGTGTAACGTGTCAAATTTGGGAAAGTTCATTTTTATTTTTATAAATAAGGGGATCCCTCTATAGGTAGGATTCCCGTTTCATATGGTCAATTTGGATTCTTAAAGGGCAAGAGTACCTCTGATGGAATCGCTTCACTGCTCAAAATAATTCTGGAGTCCTTGGATGGGAAAGAGTCCACATGTGGAATCTTCTGCGACCTATTAAAGGCATTTGACTGTGTGAATCACACTATTCTACTTAAGAAACTTGAATGCTACGGAATCGTCAATACAGAGAATGAGTTCTTTAAGTCCTATCTAAGTGACCGCCAGCAATACGTTGAATTCAATGGCTCTAAATCAAGCACAGCTGGAATAAACTGTGGAGTTCCTCAAGGATCGGTGCTTGGACCACTTCTGTTCCTTATTTACATAAATGACCTAATTGCACTAATAATAACTCTGAAATAATAATGTTTGCTGACGACACTTCACTGATTCTCAAAGGTAAGAAAAATTACATAAATAATGTAGATAATGCCATAGAAACACTAACACTTTTGGAAAATTGGTTTAGCGATAATTCCCTAGTTTTAAATATGACAAAACCAAATGCTATGAGCTTCTCTCTTGGTGGACCTGATACTTTGGACCCACTGGCTGCCGCTTTCTGTGAGAAAGGAGTGGGGCTAGTCAACGAAAGCAAATTCCTGGGAGTGATACTCGACAGGAAATTGCAATGGGACAATCATATTGAGCATTTATGTAAAAGACTTAATTCTGCAATCTACGCCATCAAGGGATATCTGTGGGAAAGAAACTGCCAAAACGGTATATTATGCATACTTTCATTTAATTATATCTTATGGGATATTGTTTTGGGGAATGGGCTCTGGATCAAGCAGAGTATTTATACTACAGAAGCGAGCACTTAGAGCGCTCCTCAACATGAGTCCTAGAAACTCTTGTAGAACGGTGTTCAAGGAGCAGGAAATACTAACCGTGCCCTGTGCTTTTGCTTTTGAGTGTCTGTTGTACGCGCACAAAAATCTTCAAAATACACCACTAAATTCAAATTATCACAACTATAATACGAGAGCAAAAGAACTGATTCGTCCTCCTGGCCGCAGATTGACAAAAATATCTAAAAGAGAGTGATGAGATGATGTCTGCATGAGTGTGAGACTTTTCAACAACCTTCCGCTCTACCTCAAATCACTTGAATTTATATGCTTTAAGAGAGAAGTAAAAAAATATCTTGTTTGCAATGGCTTCTATTGACGAAATTTTTACCGAGGATTCAGCCCAGTAACTCCCTAATATCGGAGTATCGGTCTCCTCGTCGTTGGAGTTGCTGGTTCCAAAAGACGATTATCACCCGGTTCTGGAAGTAAGTATTAGGGGATGTATTGAATTGAGAACGGATGAGGCTGGCGCCACTTTTAATTTTAACAAAGCCGATTATTCCTCATTGCGAGATTTTTTTCATGCTACTGACTGGTCGTTTTTAGAAGGTGATGTGAAGACTATTGATGAAAAGGTGACAGAATTTAATGACTTGATTGTTCGGGGAATGGATAAATTCATTCCGAAGTCAAGGACGAGCGTTCGTGATGGTCGATATCCGAGGTGGTTCAATAGGGAGTTGGTTGATCTCATTTCCGAAAAAACAATAGCTCATAGAAAATTTAGGAGAACGGCATGTCCCGCGGACTATGAACGTTTCAGCGAATTGAGGAGGAAGTGTAGGAGGTTGTCAGAGTCCTGTTATGCCGACTATGTCAGATCTGTCGAGGCATCGCTAGTCTTGAATGCAAAGGGTATATTATTTAAATACACAAACGCACTAAGGGCCAATGAGGTGGATCTGCCGGGCACCATGTTCTACGGTAATACTACTTCCCATGATCTGTCTGGAGTTTTGGAGTTGTTCGCCAACTTTTTTGGGAAGACTTATACAGAAGCTGATCTGTCGGATTGTGGTCTTGGTGAATTCATTGCCGCTGACTCCATTAATATTCCAAAGTTCAGAATAGAAATTCATGAGATCGCGGCATACATACGAGAGTTGGAGCCAAAAAACACTTCTGGTCCCGATGGTATTCCGCCCGCGTTTGTCAAAAATTGTTCCACGAGCCTTTATTACCCTTTATATGTATTGTTCAATGAGTCCGTTTCCTCTGGAAGCTTCCCGGTGTCGTGGAAGAGCAGTTATATCACCCCAATATTTAAAAATGGAGACAGAAGCGACGTTAGTAATTACAGACCCGTTTGTATCCTTTCATGTTTTCCAAAGATGTTGGAGAAGCTAGTTTTAGGCAAGATTTCTTCTGAATTTTATAAAAATGTAATGTCCTATCAACATGGCTTCATGCCGTTGAGGTCTACTCAGAGTAATCTTCTCATATACGAAGACTATATTTCGCATGTCTTATCCGAGCGGAAGCAGGTCGATGCTATATACACCGACCTGAGCAAGGCCTTTGATAGAGTGCCACATAAGGTTTTGATTGATAAGCTTTTCAGGTTGGGTATATCTGGTCGGATGATTTCATGGTTCGAGAGCTATTTGGTTGGCAGGAGCCTAGTGGTTAGGGTTGGCGGGAAATGTTCGAGAGCCTTCGATGCCACCAGTGGAGTTCCTCAAGGGTCACACATGGGTCCAGTTTTGTTTTTATTATTTATCAATGATGTGGCTCAAGTGTTTGAGGATGTGAATTTTCTTGTGTTTGCTGATGATGTTAAAATATATAACACTGTAACATCCTTGGATGACTGCCAAAAATTGCAGCGTAACCTAGATGCTTTTGGGATCTGGTGTGCGAGGAATGGTTTATCTGTGAACGCAAAAAAGTGCTCAGTCATTAGATTTCATAGGAAGAAGAACCCGATCATTTTTGATTACTCACTTTTGGACGGGAATTTGGAATCGGTAAGTGAGATACGGGACTTGGGAGTCTTGTTCGATCAGAAATTAACATTCGTTGGCCACATCAATTCAGTATCAAACAGAAGTATGAGAATGCTGGGTTTCGTTATCAGGGTTGCTGGGTATTTTCTTAATATTAGTACTATGCGCCTTCTGTATCTCTCTCTTGTGAGAAGTATACTGGAGTATAATTCGGTGGTGTGGTGTCCTTTTTATAATGTCCATATTAAGATGCTTGAGAGAACTCAGCATAAGTTTCTCCGTTATATAAATTATAGAATGGGATTTACACTGCAGGAGCTAGACTATGACTACTTGCTATATATATTGAACATTCATAGCTTGCAGGAGAGGAGAAGTCTTGCTGATCTAAATTTCTTATATAAGCTGATTCATAATGAAGTGGACGCCCCGGATATTCTCCAAAGCATTAATTTTTTTGTTCCTGGTAGGGTGACGCGTCAAGCTTTGCCGTTTTACCCATCGAGCTCAAGTACATCGCATTTTTACTTTTCACCCATAAATAGAATCCAGAGGCTTGGAAATGAGTTTGCAGGGGTGGTGGATGTTTTTCACAGTTCGCTGCCTACCTACAGGAGTGCACTCTCGGCATTCCTTCATGAGCCAAGAAGGCAGAAGTATGAGTGAGCGAGTATGGCGGGTGGGACTAATTCGTATTAACCTTGCTTTTTTGTCTGGATTGTTTTCTTTTTTTTTTTTTTTTTGGATTGTCAGGATGTCATCTGCGGTTGGACTTCAGTTCTGCTGAGTTGGCATATCATGTGTGGTAAATTTTATTTTTTATTTTGTTTTTGGACAAATTTAGGGAAGAAAGGGGGAAATAAAATATTTTTCTTTTTTGGTTGTTTAGTTTGTTTCTTGCTTGAAATTGATGTATCACTCGTGTTTAATTTTCATATCTGCTTGCTGCATGTTTCTTACGAGTTTCATCCATATTGTGTAATTTATATTATTATTGCTTGTAAGATTATATTCGCTGGCATTTATTATTATTATTAACTGTAGGAATGGGTATATATTCGCTTGCTTTTATTTTTCATGCCTGCTCGATGCGTATGCTTTTTGCGAACTTTTATCCTGCGCATGTTTATTGCGAGCTTCTAGCCATAATTTATTTATGTTTGTATTATTATTGTTTATTAGAATATTTTATATTCATTTGCTTTTATTTTTCATGTTTGCTCGTTACGCATGCTTATTGCGAGCTTTTATCCATTTTTTATAAATTATTATATATTTTGTCTATCTGAGATTTTTGTAATGTGGGTAGGTACTTACATTTGTAATATTTATCGATTGACTGTAATTGGCCTGGAGGCCGTATGTGTTATATAATATATAATAAATAATAAATAAATAAATAAATATTGTAATAGAATACTAACATAAATTTGACTAGTCTAACCCTGACTTTGTTCTTGTGAAATGGCCTTGTTCTAATGCTCTCATTGCAATACTATTTATTATGTATGTACTTCTTCACACTCTGACATGGTACTAAAGGGACCCTTTACATCCTTTTAGTACTGCAATTAATTAATATGACTTTATTCTCCACTGTACCATAATATCCAGAAATTTTGATTGTTTTGATATGGATTTTTTGTTTTGTTATTATAGTAAACTGTATGTTCATAACTTCCTTCCTATAATTTTATAAGATTGTTATTTAGAATGATGAACCCAAGCGTCCTGTAAAGGACCTACGGTAGATATTGTAAAATAAAATAAAAATAAAACATGGGTGTTTCTAGTATGGGTATGGTAGTTGGTAGAGTGAGAATGCACAGGTTTTGTATGGTGGATCGGTTTATTGTAGAAATAACATATTATAAAGTACTAGAGGTCCGCCCCAGCTTCGCACGGGTAGATAGATAGGTACTTAAAAATAATTTAGTTTTCATACAGATCCCTAACTTTTTCAAAATATTTTATAGCATATGTTAATCTGGAATAATTGCATTGCAATGTATCGTGTCACGTCACTTTACCACCGTGACTACTTTGCGCGGTTTTTCTACTAAACTTGACATGACTCCCCTCAGTCCCCTCCCCGCTCCCGTACGCACTCTGCATCGGATAAGTTGAGATGATAAGAGACTATGCTTTTTTTCAATACTCACATTTTTAAACTCGTGATAACTTTCGAATGGAATGTCCGAATTGAATAATTCCAAAAGTTATACAAACAAATTGAAGCAGACTTGAATATGAACTAATTTATTTTAATAAGGAGTAATACCAAGATACCAATAAAGAGCCTTTTCTAGAGGTGACATTTTATTGATTTTTTTTAAATAAAAAAACACTTATTGTGGCATAACGATAATAGTTAGACATATGCTGTCGCGATACTTTTTGTAAATAATGATGTCTTCTACAAAATTGTGGTACATTGTTTTAATCTATCATCATTAGTTTTCACAGCGTTCGCGATAAAAAGAATATTATGGGTAATTTTTTTACACCTTGGGTTACATTATTGAAGTTTTCGTAGGTTACCCAATTTTTTTTGGAAATTAAATATACATAGCCTATGTTCACCGCCGATATTGTAGCTTCCCAAAAGTGAAAGAATTTTTCAAATCAGTTCAGTAGTTTTGGAGCCTATTCGATGCAAACAAACAAACAAACAAAAAATCAAATCTTTCCTCTTTATATATTAGTATAGATGAAGGAGATGTACTGCGCGGACGCCGAGTGGCGTACCGCGATGCGCGTCGCGAGACGGATGATGGTGCGTGTTCTCTGTATGCAGACTTGATGGTGACTGTTAGCTGTACGGCTTCGTACGATGTGGCAGGCTGGCAGGCTGTGGCAGAAGCTAGTTTTTGTCAAAGGTTTTTGTACGAAATGTCTTTCTTTTTTTGACTAAATGGCTTCAAATATATTGACAGATGAAGACATAAAGAATTGTAGTATTTGTAGTACAATCCAGATTCTTACCTTGTACCTACTTACCGTAAAAAATTTTTTTTTGATGCAAACAATTATATCAAAAAAAAATATTTGTACACACCTAAGGAAATGATGCATAATAAAAAAAAAATACTTGCAGCAGCTATTTTGAGACCTTTACGTTCCTATATTATATTATTATGTACGTATGTATGTACAAAGTTTCTTTAAAAATCTTCTTTAAAAATCTCAAAATCTTTAAGTTATTTTTAATTTAATTTATTTTAATTTGCGTGAGAATGGAAACTGTTAAATAACTCATACTTATAATCCCTATTTTTTATATTTCTTTTTGACAGGGTATTTTCAACGTATTTTTAATTTCACAAAAATAATCTTTAATTTTGGAAACCACTGTTCTGGGCATTACAATAAGGTACATGCAGTATTATATACCTAGCCGCACGTGTAACTTCATCGTACCGCGTTTCAAGGTTAGGATTTCAATAGTATTATTTTGTTTGTTGCAAAAATCTTTATCATACCATAACACTGCTTAAAATAAATATTTGACAAAACAATGAAACCGGTCGATTTTTATTTTAAAGTAAGAATCTATATATTAGTTTACAGTTTCTCACTTAATTTATCTAAGAGATATGGTTTTTCGAAAAAAACTACCACGCACCCTAATCGGAATAATAAAATTTGACTATCTGCAGTTGAAATTTCGATAAAACCAGTTTTAAACGTTTCGGCTTTTTTCGATATTTTTATAAAATTCTGAAATAGGTATAGGCACCGAAACTCGTAAATTTGTCATAAAAAATGTTTTACTTTATAAAAAAAGTTACATGTAAGAATGAGATCCAACTGTCGATGGCCTGAGTCGGTATGTTTATTGTATGAAACGATGTCGTCAATAAATTAAATTTTTACAAAAATTGTTAAGAAAAGTTTGAGATGTACTGCTATGATGTAAATATTTTTTATAGAAAAATCAATTATCTAGCTGGAAGGTTTCGGCGTTTATCGATATTTTTATAAAATTATGAAATATATGCACTGAAACTCGTAAATTTGTCATAAAAAAAAAAAAATTTCTTTATAAAAAAAGTTTGAGAAATCCTGGAACTTTTTTATTAAATTATATTTTAGATATTGTATTTTTCTATATACATACTAATTTTTAGGGTTCTAGATTTTATGGTTTTTGAGATATATGAAAAAATTAAATAAAAATTCAAAGGTGATAAGGTCAGTGACCCCTGACTGAAAAAAAAAATTAAAATTCTGAGTAAACAAATTTTGTAGGCTTAAAATATGCAATATTTTCTGAAGTTTTAGGATCTGTGCATCAAGCGAATCAAAAGTTATAAAGAGGGGACGGACACACACACACACACACGTTGGAAATGTGCCCCTCACCCCCTTCTCTCTAATTAATAATATATTTTGAAAACAAAATAGTATAATTTGACTCTTTTTGTAGAAATCATTTTTTTGAAATTTCGATAAAACCAGTTTTAAACTTTTTAGGAGCCACTTAACAATCATCCCATTTTTATATGTGCCTTTTTTCGTCCCTTTTAGTAAAAATTTGGAAAAACTGTCCAAGAAAACTACTACTTATTTCTGTAGGAGAATTCATATGCCAAATCTCAAGTTCGTACCATGTCTAGTTCCCGAGATATTTACATACTTTGAAAAACATTTAACCCTATTTTTCACCCCCTTAGGGGTGGAATTTCCAAAAATCCTTTCTTACTGGAAGGTTTTGTATTGAAACCTACCTGATTTCCAAATTTCACTTCTCTACGATTAGCCGTTTGGGCTGTGCGTTGATGAGTGAGTATGTCAATCAGTCAATCAGTCAGTCAGTCAGGCACTTTCCTTTAATATTATAGATTTTTTAGAATTATGTTTTGCTAGTCAACAGATTGAAAATGAACCAAAGCATGTTTTTTATTAATTAAGATATATATACACAGTGGCGTAACTAGGGGGGGGGGCGGGGGGGCGGTCCGCCCCGGGCGGCACTTTTCAGGGGGCGGCAAAATGATCCGACAAATAAAAAAAAACACAAAACTTAAATAGTATAGGTACGAGAATTTGTGAAGGGAAAATAAATGAGAAAAAAAATCGGGTCCCCGAGTTTGTGAAGGGAAAATATCTGAGAAAAAAATCGGGGCCCGAGTTTGTGAAGGGAAAATAAATGAGAAAAAAAATCACTAAAATTCTTAAAATTGATAAAATAAAGTTTTTTTTCCTTTTAACCTGTCTCAGCGTAAGGTAGCTAGTAGTTTTTTTCCATTTATATAGGGGGGGGGTGGGGCGCCAAACTTTATTAGATAGGGGGGGGGGGGGCGCCAAACTTTATTAGATAGGGGGGGGGGGCGCCAAATGTTAATCCCGCCCCGGGCGGCGAAACCCCACGTTACGCCACTGTATATACATATATATATTTTGTAACAAATATAATAATTATCAATTTTACATTGATGTTTATTTTTTTACCCATCACGCCGTTTCCTGAAGGGGGTAGGCAGAGAGTACGGATTTCCATTCTTTCCTATCCAAACAAACCTCTTTCGCTTCTTCCAAACGAATAACATTCCGCATACATGCTCTCCTATTTCTTTTGCTCCTGACTTGGCCGTCCTCTAAGACTGAACCGATATGATCAGACCATGTCATTTGAGGTCGACCTCGTCTGCGTGCACCCATTCTTTCAGATTTATATATCATTTTTGTCATTCTTTCCTCTTTCATTCTCTCTACATGCCCAAACCACCTTTATTTATTAACTTTCATTCTAGTCACTACACTAACATCCACTCCACATTCCTTTCTAATATTATCATTCCTCACCTTATCAATCAGTCGCTTTTGTTTATTGTCTTGTATATTTTAGAATTAATAAAAAAAAATATTAATTGCATAATTAAAATCAACCAAATCGTGCCTTTGTTTTTGTTATAAGTGTTATTTATTTCTTATATTTTAGAATTATTATTGCTAGGTATTAAATTTCATCATAAATAAAAACAATGTATACTGTATTATTGATATTAAAATTGCATACTCTTTGAAAATTTAGCAACACACTATTTTTTTATTTTTCCTATACCTAAATCTGGCTTTATGTATAAAAACTTTAAAAATATTCGCAGAAGAAGAAGGTACCTACATATAATATGACAGGTAATAATATGTATTTGTAAGAGAATATTAAAGAAATTTAAATAGTAGACCATTTATTTTCAACCTCACTCTATTGTCACCCTATGTCTCAACGCATACACTCGCTAACTGGACTCTACTGGATGTCGACATCATGGAGAGACGCTATTGGTTGATGATGTCGTCATGCAAAACATGGTCGCCACACTAGGGAAGTAGGAGAGGGGAATGTCACGGTGCGTTTCGTTGAGAGGAGGAGGGGGATATAAAAAGAAATCATTAAGTAGTGTACCTCTGAAATCTCTTGATTTGGTAGGTGTACCTTGATCACAAAAAGTTTGCGGAACACTGATCTATATTATCGCTGCCTAGTTAGCCGAGTGGGGTGAACGGCGACCACTCTTTTTTATTTACGTTGTAGTTGTTTTCGCAGCGCACGCGATGTAAAGAATATTCAAGGTATTTTTTTTACGCCTTGATTACATTATCGTTGTTTTAGTAAGGATTCCTAATTTTTCTGAAAATATATAGCCTATGTCACCCGGGGATAGTGTAGCTTCCCAACAGTGAAAGAATTTTTCAAATCGGTTCAATAGTTTCGGAGCCTATTCAATGCAAACAAAAAATCAAATCTTTCCTCTTTATATATTAGTACAATAATTTAAAGGATAATTAAAAAAAAATGAGATTGAATAATAATGTTTTGGTCACTGACGATCTCAACTTTTGAACGATCTTATCAGTGGCCGCAAACAATGTTGTCGTTATTATATCGTGGTGAATTGCTTGTTTATTTTTCAAACTCTCCTTTCTTTCTTTCTTTCCTCTCAGCATGTCAGCAGCCAAGATCTTCTGGACGATTCTGGTATTGGCGCAAATCTTGTCGACTCCCGTAGTCCGTAAGTTGAAATAACGTTGATTACATTCTTATAGTTTTACTTTTTTTTCATTTATTTATTTTGGACACAAGACTAAAAGTTCTTTCTGATAGATTAATTTGACTAGATTTAAAAAAAAAACTTGATTAATCAAGTGGAACAGTAAATTCCAGGAAGTATTTTGAAGTTGAAAAGTACCTAATAGAACATAATATAATTATAATTATAACGTGACGGTGGACGAGACATTGACTTGGCGACATCACGTTGGACAATTAACAAATAGGGTTAGAAAGCTGATTTTCGATTTTGGGCAACTTAGATGCATACTGACTCCCGAGCATCTCAAAACTATTTACTTTTCTCTCTGTCACTCTTTGATCAACTATGGACTGTTGGCCTGGGGCGGGGCTGCTAGAACTATATCATTGACCCGATATACAGGGCACAGAAAATTGTTCTCAAGACAATGATGGGGCTTAGGTTACCCATCTGTTGAACTATTTAGGGAAACACGCTGTCTAAGTGTCAGACAGATGTACGTTTTTAGGAGTGTTATGAGGAAGTTGAATGAGGAAGAATGCTTGTATGATAACGGATTCTCTAGGAGACGAATGAATTTACGGGTAGGTACCATTTTGCAGAACAGCTTTTAGGCAGAGATCACTGGCTTTTCTCGGTCCTAGGCTGTGTAACATAGTGATATCACATATCGGAGATAACCTCAAGAGGGGAAATTTTTTGAATGGTTGATTGAGATGGGTGTGGAAGAGATTGAAAGATGCGTGAGCGAGAGACTTGTTTGATGTGAGTATGACTGGGATGAGAAATTGTGCTGAATTTATTGACTTGTTTATCTATATAAGTAGGTACCTATTCATAATATTATTTATTTTGACTTATTTATCTATATGAGTTTTCATCATATTTCATTGTTTTATTTATTTTTTGACTTGTTTATTTATATAAGTATTCATCTTATTATTTTATTTATTGATTGATTTATTTATACCTATAGGTATTTTAGTTCTCATCTTATTTAATTTTTTATTTATTTATTTATTGTCTGGTTTATCTATATAAGTATTCACGTTATTATTATTTTATTTATTTATTGACTTATTTATCTACACAAGTTTTCATCTTATTTCATTGTTTTATTTATTTATTGACTTTTTTATCTACATACGTTTTCATCTTATTTCATTCGTGGTGTCTATACTGTTGTATTAATCTTAGTTATATCTGATTTATTTTATTAAAATTTTATTCTACTAAGCGAGTCGGCTGTTCTTGGCGATAAGCTTGACAAGTCCTTAAGACATACCTACCGATATTACTTTCTTATTTAATTATTTATTGTGCTTGCTTCTATCATTTTCTACACCTGCTAATTGTGTTGTCTTTGTGAATTTTGGTTTGTTTTATGTAAATGGCGTGAAATATTTGAAAATTGACATGAATTTGTTCGATCGCATGTATTAATAATTATTCTGATCCATTATTTTGTTTGCTTAGTTTAGTACCTAATATTTGACTCTATTTTATATTTAGGTATATTCTCTCATGATTACCTATTGTCAACCTCGATACAGACCTAAGGTCTAGTGAGGTGACAAAATTCACTGTGATAAGTATTGTATCAATCATGTTTTTATGTTACATATCTTGTTGTAAATATTCTGATTAATAAATTTATTATTATTTCAAATCATTTATTCATTAAATCACAATATATCATATGAAGTATACATCATTGTAAAAAAAAAAATTAAAATTAAATACAATGCTATATACTAAATATAAAAATATCGGTATTATCTCTCATGATACATCACGATGTAATGTAATCATGAGAGATCTTCGAACTACAGAGAAAGGAACTTTCTTAACATCCTACATGAGGACAACAGAACTGCCTTTTGGATGGCATATCTGAGACCACAACAGATGCCAAGTTTCCCTAGATTGTCTTTAAGAGACTTAGGAATAACTCCATTCGTCGATATCACTATAGGTATTATGTGTGTGGTTGGTGTATGCCACATATCCTTGATTTCGTGAGCAAGATCAAGATATTTAATTATCTTATCCTGCTCGGCTTTTTTCAAATTTTCGTCATACGGTATAGTGATATCCACGAGATACGTTATCCCGTTCCTACGATCAACCAATACAATGTCCGGACGATTTGCGTTAATCGTTCGGTCAGTCTGTATTGGTATATCCCAATATAACTTTGTATTATTGTTTTGCATTACCAAAATTGGGGTGTACCTATAATAAGGTACCTACTTCAAAATCGAGTAAACCATATTTTAAGGCAATTATTATTATTTCAAATCATTTATTCATTAAATCACAATATTTCATTATAATTATTATTATTATAATTATTTGTACGCATCATGGCATCAAGTTTATTAGATAATAAAATGCCATCGTCTTCTGAGTTCAATGGTCACTTTTTCATTAAATAAATAAATAAATAATAAATAAATAAATAAAACTTTATTGTGAAATAATTAATTAAAAACAATTTTTATACAAACACTTTAAAGATTCAAAGGGCGGACTTATCCCGAAGGATCTCTTCCAGCCAACCCAAACTTTACTAAGAAGCGGCTTGAAAAGTTTTAATTGTCAACCAATCGTTACATTTGCCTCGTGGGAATTTTCAAATCATACAATTGTAAAGAAGAAAAATAAACTTTATTATTAATATCTATAGCTACTAGGAAATTGGTTTAAAATCGATTCATAAATAAAAAAAAGATAAAAAAAGTTGTAAAGTGTGAAAAAAGATTAAATTCAATAAATTAATAAATAAAATAAAGTTAAACATCTCCGTACAAATAATATGTCAGTATAGCCCGCGGAGACTATTGCCTGAGGCAATTTTTTCAGTCAATCGGTCCCATTTTGAGACGGGCGGAAATTCCAAGTGGAAAAACGTTTTGAAAAACTCTGACCCGATCGGAAATCGAACCCGGGACGTCGGTGTCCGAGTCAATTCTAAAATGCATGATGGTCAAGCACTTGGACGGAAAAAAATCTCACAAATTGTCATCAGATTCTATTGATAGTATGCCATTTTCAACTCATTTTAGACATACTAAAGAAGCCGTTATACAGACATAACATTCTATTATTAATTGTTCTCTTTATATTTCCTCAAGACACGGCTTCTTCTGCCTGCATCACTCCCAATGGGCACCAAGGAAACTGTGTTCTCTTATGGAAATGTCCAGCTCTCCGCTCAATAAAGGCCTCAAGGTGGCTTCCTAAAAGCACAACGACCATGTTAAATGCACTAAAGTGTGGCCCTAAAAGAAAGCGAAGAATGAGGTTTAAATTGAAAAATTCCAAGGTCTGCTGCAGTCCATCCCTATCATCAACCATTTATCATAGTTCTAAAGCTGCTCTATCCGTTAAATCAATACCTTCGACTTCCACCTTCTCAAGAGACCTCGCCCAGCCAGAAAATCTTAATTCAGAAGCACTGCAGAATATAAAAAATCATCATAAACTGAGACTGCTTCCCGCAAATTGTGGAGTGGCTATAGACGAGGATAGGATCCTGGGAGGAAATAGAACAAAGATCTTCGAGTTTCCCTGGATGACCTTACTGTATTATGTAACAGGTACATCTTAAATACCTCAATCGTTGATCCAAATCATCGAAAATAAAACTTACACGACTTTAATTTTCAGATTCAGGACAAAAGTTTGGCTGTGGAGGCACTATCATCAACGAGAGATATATCCTGACTGCAGCCCACTGTGTTATGAACTTGGGACGAAATGAATTGGTATCAGTCAGAGTTGGAGATCACGACATAAATAATGAAGTTGATTGTGATCTGAATAACCCTCATATTTGCGCCCCTTCATATCAAGATATTGGTATAGAGAAGGCCATTCCACATCCTGATTTCTCGGGGAAGCGTATTCCCGGAAGAGGTCGAAGTTTCCAAAATGACATTGCCTTGATACGTTTGTCCACGCCTATAGATATGACTAAAAGTAAGCACACTTAGATTTCACGATTGTGTCTAAACATGCCTTTTCCTAATGCAAGGTGTCATTCGACTCGTGCCGGACTTACCTAATGGTCAGATGACCAAAAATAATCGCTGCAGCTGCAAGATGGGAATACTGCTAGGAACTATCATTCGGCGGCAGCAAAAAAAACGATTAAGAGGCCTCCGCAGACGAGGCTCAATAAGAGTGAGCAATCCATGGACGAATTGAAGGATGTCACAATAGACGTAATCGGTCGCGGTGACACAGTTCCAAAATATGCCTTACTCCTTCTTCTTGAAGTGCTCCATGTCGACTGTCAGTCTGTAGTAGGCTTCCACGGCCTATCCAGTTAGCTATCCTGACCTCTCCGGTTTTCGTTCCTCCGGTACACCATAAAATCATATCGACATATGGAAGTGGTTTGGTAGAATGTTTCTTAATAACAACATTTTTCAATGTGTTATTTTTTTAGAAAACGTAATGGCAGTTTGTCTACCGATGTCTCATCGTTCTTACAATGAAAGCCAGAAATTCGTAGTAGCAGGTTGGGGGATCACCGACAATGGTATATCCAGTTCTGTGCTGCTGAAAGTTGCCATTCCATATTTCCCCAATCATGAATGTGGTATTAAACTTAATAGGTAAGAGGATAATTTTCGTTTTTACGCTTTGCGTCGTGCCCGGAGGGCTAAGCAGAGAGTTACGGAATTCCATTCTTTTCTAACCAGACAAACCTCTTTCACTTCATAAAGTTAAAGTTTTAGACCATGAATTCTTGGTGGAACATTTTGTAACATCTTAATAGCTACCATCTAAGCCCGAAGAACTACATATGTAGGAATGTAGGTGCTAGTTGCCGCCTCCCCCGAAGAAGGAAGCTTGCTTCCGAAAACCGGCTCACTATTAATAATACAATAAATACATACATACTACCTTTATGGCCCCCCGCACAAATTAAGCCAGCCCGGAGAAGACCAATCCGCAGCAAACCCGACCCGCACGAAACCGACCCCCAAGCTCGATCAAAGCAACCAAACTGAAAAGCCGGTGTCACACAAATCAAGCCCGCCGCGAATCGCCCCGTCCTAAACCAACCCACAATGCGGGAGGCCTAAGCCCCACTCAGGAGCATAGGGAGGAATCAAGAGCTCTCGAAGGCGTCCGAGACTCATTGTGCCTTTTCTGACCGGTTTAGGTTTAAGGACATGAGCTGGTCAACCTCACGGTCCCGATCTGGTAATAAAATAAATATAGGTAAGTGTAAAAATATATAGAAAGTAAATAAGTTAAGATGGCTTGGACATGTGGAAAGAATGCATGAAAACAGAATGACAAAGAAATCTTACGAGGCTGAAAGGGAAGATGTAAGAAAGCGTGGACGACCGAGAATGACGTGGATCGAACACATCGATTCCGTCCTCAAGGAAGGCCAGGTAAGAAGTACAAGGAACAGGAGAGCTTGTATGCTTGTATTTGGTATGTCGTTGGAAGAAGCGAAAGAAGTGTGTTTGGATAGAAAAGAGTGGAGGTCCGTTCTATCTGCCTACCCCTTACGGGACACGGCGTGATGGGTAAAAAAAATCTTTGTTATTACAAACTCTCTCTCACAAAAGAATGTATATTATTCCGCATAACCTGTCTCCTATTACTTATACTCGTGACTCGGACCTCCTTTAAGACGGCACCGATGTAACCGGTCCACGTTAAACTAGAGCAGCCACGTCTCCTTACACTCTTTCTTTCAGATTTATAGATCATTTTTGTATTTCTTTATTCATTCTCTCAACGTGCCCGAACCACTTCGATTAATTCACATTCATTCTAGTCACTAATCTGACATTCTTTTCTAATATTACAATTCCTCACCTTGCCAATCAGTCTTTTTCCGCATATCCTGCGTAAAGATCTCATTTCTACAAAATTTCTATCAACTTACAGATTTTAAATTTATGTAAAAGTTCCACCACATCCATGAGGATGGTATCAGAAATCGCATTGCGCTTCGACTGTTTGGATTTTATTAGATATGTTATTTTTCTAATTCTTTGATTCGTGTGATTTTTTTTTGCTTAGTCAACTGTTTTTTGATCATGGCATTTTGTATTTTTAGTTCCACTGCGGACGGCATTGATGATTTCCGACAAATTTGCGGTGGTGGAGTGCAGGGCCAGGACGCCTGTAGTGGAGACTCCGGAGGACCCCTCATGCAGCCCCTGTTCGATAGAACCGTCATCTACGTGCAGTATGGAGTGATCAGTTTTGGAGCAAGGGATTGTGGCCATGACAATGTGCAGAATGTGCCAGGAGTATACACCAGAGTGTCATATTATATCAAGTGGATCTTGAATACCATCAGACCATGAACTCTAGTCTGGTCACTAAATCAAAGATTTGAGGACTAACTTTATTCACTACATTCTGAACAAGTCCCTGTCAGGAAGTGGATCATAGATTGACCAAACCATAAACACCTTACTCACGTGTAGAAATCTTTTCTCTGTGTCATTTCCAGATTTTGGATATAAGTTAAGGATATTAACTGTTGTAGCGGAAAAACTGATCCCTTACAACTTCTCCCTGATCTTGTGATTTGTTCTGATCAAACAACCTCTCCGTTGACACCATCTGCCAGCTGACTTTCCACCTTTTGACTGTTGGCTGCTGGCAGTCTTCTGCTTTGTGAAATTCCATCAGCTGCCACCTTGGCTATACGGTCATCTCCCATTCTACGACATGATCACTCCAGTGTCTTCGTCGGCTTCTGCTCCATCTCATGATGTCGTCTACATTGCATATTTCCCTAATGGTGCTGTTTCTAACTTCGTCTCGTTAGAGTTTTTCGAGCAAAGTGTTATCATTTCGGTTGTATGGAGAATAGATTTGGTTCTGGGAGTTCCGTTCTTGGTTCTTGGCCTGAGTTGTAATTACAAAAAAAGTACAAATATATTGTTTAGTTTGTAAATATTTTATTCGTTTTAAGTAAGAAAAATACACTTATATAAAATGTTAGTTAAATAGATAATTTTATGATAATCTTAACTGAAAAATCACAACGCATTGCGCACATAACATAAAAGTATCATTGGTAAACAAACATACCTACAATATTTCCTCAATGCTCAACGCTCAATAAATTGCTGTAGATTAGAAAAATATGGCATCAAATTAACTTAGCATGATTAAAATTATACTTAAGCTTATACATTACAATAAATATACTTATGTACCAATGAATAAATATATGAGAATTCTTCTTTATTGTTCTGAGAATATAACTAGATATTTGTTCATCATTCATGCTGGTACAAGGGATGCCGCATGGGCCTTCAATGTGGTGGTTTTCCATTCACATTCTATGCCTTGACCAATAAGATGCTTACGCCTTCGGAGAGCATTTCCTATCTCATAAAAATTATATGGCTTAAAAAATAAATATTTGCCGAATCACTCGAAAACGAGTGTCGGGCTCAAAAAGATTTTTTATGAAAAAATTATTGGTCACAATAATGTCATTGATTAAATTTGCCACCTCCTTATTATGGTGAAACTTTTCAATGGTTTTACATTAATTATGGCTGTTTTCTTGTAGTCTGTCATTGGAAATATTTTTTCAAAGGTTTACTTCAAAGGTTTATAGAGCTATACTTACTTGAATAAAGTGCTAACGATTTTTGATCGAGTAGCTAGTAAGTAATTTAAGCTACAAAATTTTTGGCTATTAAACCTAGTTTTCACTACACTTAAGGCGTTGTCTAAAAATTTACATTAACAAGTTATGTCATGCCGATCAAACTTAAAGCTAAAGTTTCTAAAAGCTTCGTAGTCCTCGGAGTAAGACTTTCTCCTCCGAAGAGCCTCCCCCAAAGAATTAGGACATCCACCGATGACTCTTTTCGAAGGGAGGTGAAGGCTTACCTATTAGATAGATGCTTTTATAGTCTCTACGAGATGATGAACCCACAAATCTGGGGTAATATTCAGGTTTGCATCAATTTGTGGGTTCACCTTTCACCTAAAATGTTTCATAGACAAATAAATAGAATAGAAATAATTGATTGTACATAGATCCTATTCGAACTTTCCCACTGCATTCCAATATTTATGTGTATTCTGACGTGACGTGTGACGAAATTTTATGGTGGGCCATTTACACCTGCCGGAATGGATAATGATATTGTTCTTGATAACAATTGTGACGATTGATTTTTTTTATTATCGTTTTGTTTTCGTTCCTGTATCTTAGTGCTCTGAATTGGAGAGTTGTCAATCCTTTTCTGTTTGCTACTTACTATGTATTTTATGTATTTTGTTGAAACTTGACATGTCTAAGAGACCAACTGGGCCTATGGAAATAAATTTCATTTCATTTCATTAAATCACTCGAAAACGAGTGCAGTGCCAAAAAAAGTTATGTAATGATAAGAAGAAGTATTCTAATCGAGATTCTTCCCTCTGCAAATATCACAAGTTCACGTCAACAAAGTTTCACGGTCGTATGTTGTCCAAAATCCAATCCATGTAATGCGCTATTTTAGTGTAGACCCCAGGGACGCCCTGCCTCCCGCAATTCTTGGATCCAAAGCTGACTATACCATGCTGGACATATCTGCTGATTGAACTGATGACTCCCAATGCCACCAATGGGCCCCCAGAGTCGCCACTGCAAGCGTCTACATTCAGCACTCCCCCAGCGCAGATTTGGCGGAAGCCTATGCCGTCTCTGACAGATCTGAAATTCAAACATTCCATAATTATAGCTAATTTGAAAACTGAAAGGGGTAGGCAGAGAGAACGGACCTCCACTCTTTTCTATCCAAGCATTCGCTTCTTCCACCGACTTAACATTTCTCATACAACTTCTATTTCTCTTACTTCTTACCTGGCCTTCCTTGAGGACGGAATCGATGTGTTCGATCCACGTCATCATTCTCGTTCGGCCACACCTTTCCTTTCAGCCTTATGAATTCTCTTTGTCATTCTGTTTGCATCCATACTTTCCACACGCCCAAAAACACATTCATTCTTTCCACAACCATCAAGAGAAGAAAAAACCAAGAAGCTAAAAGAGATAGAAGGCAAGGATTAGCTTGTGGAGCGTTCGGTAAGTTGCATCGTATATCCTGATGTCTCCCAATTTCTTAAAGAGAAAACTCTTTGATGCATCTATTCTCCCTGTGCTTGCTTATATCTGAGTAACCTTTCACTAAAAAAATAGCTGTGACACAACGAGCCATGGAGAGGATGATGCACAGGGAGTAATTAGTGGTAGGTAACGGCAGAAAACAGAATTCAATAATTTAGAAGGTCGACAAATAAAAGTGGAGTTGGGCTGGTCAATAATCCAGACATAACTGACACCAGATGGACCAAAAAGTTATTGTGTGGCGTCCGAGAACTGGGTGCAGAAAAGTTGACAGGCATCAGGCAAGGTGTTTTGACGACGTGAGAAGAGTTTCCAGGGGCGGGTGGATGCGGCTGACTCAGGCAATATAATCATACACCATTATTTATTGTTGGGGGATTTGTTGGAAATCTAGACTTTTAGACATCGATTAGCTTACGTCGTGGGCCAACGTGAAAGGACCTACTCGCCAACCTTGTAAGTGAGAAGCTTTAAGCTTTAAGCCCCTCACATATGTGATGCTCAATTCAGACATGAACACGCGAGGGAGGTCATCGTTCAAAACTGGGCGGATAAGGCTGAGGTAGAAGATAGGTTGATTATAAAGATATCCTAACTCACTCGTTCAACACTCTTCCGCATTGGAGATTGTCCATTATCGGGATGGAAATCTTCAGCAGCTCAGGACTGGAAGGTCCGTCCTCCGTGGCTCCCCAGCCAGTGATTATGACTTGAGTCAGGTTCACCTGCTGCAGCTGTTGTGTGACTGGCAGGCAGACGGGGAGGGAATTGTCTGAAACACAAAATTTGCATCGTCAGATCATATCAGGGACATTTCTAAATCTCTTACAAAATATCACGGCTGATGAAACTAAAAATGCTACCCTATGTAACCTGCAAACAATAATACATAGAGCGCATAAAGCGTTTCGGAAGTAGAGCGGACAATTGTCGAGCAGATACTCAGAATTTCCGAAAAGTAGACTTAAGTGCGCAGATTATCGGCAAAAAAAGAACGAAGTAAAATGACGTTATAAAAAAATCGGACAATCTGCGAAATTTGTCTTCGAACAACACTGTTTTTCGAAATATTTTGAATTGAATAATTGTTAGCATTCCAAAAATTGTTACTAACAACAACTGGTTAAAACTCACCATATGTCATGTTTATTGGTTCACTTAAGCGGAGGAGTCCGATGTCATGCTGATACCTTGCGCTAGCTCCTCTCCCTCCAACATACATTGGATGTGGGATTATTTCTTCGATGCCCAGATTCTGGTACGAGGGTGCGCAGACAGGCTCTGGATATCCAGGTTCGCAATCTTGTTCGGTATTCAAGTTATGCTCACCGACCCGCACGCCGATCAGCTCCCTCCTGTCCAGCTGAGTGATGCAGTGCGCTGCAGTGAGGATGTATCTGGAATGGATAATAGTCCCTCCACAATGGAAACGAACCCCCCTTGCTGAAATGATGTTGCAAAATATATATACATTATGAAAGGAATGAAGCAACAACGATTTTTTTTTACAATGAATCTGTGCTCACTCAAAGTGAACACAAATACACTCCACGACTCTTTCACAGTAAGCTACTTAAAGCTTGTGTCGTGAAAGAGGAAGATGGTCGGCACCTGGGATCGAACCACGACGTCCGCACCAAACAGTAAGAAAGTCGGCGTTGTAACCGCCAGTCTACCAACCACTTCGAATTGTAAAATAGCCGTAGAAAATTAATGCCTTGATCAAGTAGTGAATGACTATGTTTATTGTGAAAGAAGGTAGGTATGTTGAGTAGGGATAGAAAGTGTGAAAAAGAAATCGAACGTAGGAAAGTGGCTGGTAGTAGGGTGGGCAACAACGTCTCACTACAATCTAAAAAACTAGTGAGTAACGCAACCCTGTTACCATCGATCATGTTTGGCTATGAAACATATATACCTATAGACAAAAAAGAAGAATGCATTATAAATGCTGTAGAAATGGGATCCTTACACGGGATATGCGGTAAAAGACTACGTAATTGATAAGGTAAGAAATGAATGATAATAGAAAGCAATTCGCAGTGAATGTTAGTTAGTGACTAGAATGAATAAAGTGAATAAATTGAGGTGGTTCGGGCGTGTATTGTAAGAGAAAGAATGAAAAGTGAATGAGTAAAAGGATCTATAGAAAGAATTGGTGCGTTGAGACGTGAGTCGATCTTATCGGTGCTTAAAGGAAGACCAAGTCTAGAGTACAAGGAATAGGAGATAATGTATGCGGAACATTATGCTAACCTAACCTCCAATTCCATCCAAAAGACATTTAAAAAGCGTTAGATTATTCATCAAGGGTGTAAATTAAAGAAAGTTAGGATCAACAACTATGAATGACAGGACTGGAGTTGAGGACTTTTTGAAGAGCACCAGAGAAGAAGTGTAAATTTAAATTCATTTTTACTTGTTCTGTAGGACAAGAGAGCCATCCACGGAAACTCGAATATTCCAGTGCGATTTCCTCCAAAAAGCTTATCTTCATCTCCATTGCCACATCTTTTGGGCAGGAGGTCGATATTCTGATGATTGCTTATATCTGGAGGAGGTTCGCTGTAGAACTTGTCCACTAAGGTAGGCCTTGGGCTGGGAGGTGGGGGTATGGTGGGAATGGGGCTTGGTTCTCTTGTGGGAATGGGGCTTGGTTCTCTTGTGGGAATGGGACTTGGTGTGTCCATCACTCCCGATTTTCTTGGACAACATACCTGGAAAAGAATAAAGAATCGTAAGTAAGAAATAGCGAATGAAATATATATAAAATTGACTTTTTCATTTGATATATTTGTTAATGTACCTATATGTTTTGTACTTGTATATATTTTTTAATTAATAAATAAAAAAAAATAAAAAAAAAAAAAAAACATATATCACAAAAGTGGATTCGGTCGAACCAAATGCTCCAATAGTACATGTATTCTTCAGAATTAAACAACAGGAAAATCGTGCTTACTTTAGGGTCATTGCCTTCATAGCCGCAAGCAGATCTCTGCAGCAACTGATAGGACTCCGGTGGGATGGGCCGGTTTTTTAGGATATTCACAAACAGCTCGCAAGTCTTGATGTTTCTGCATATCCCCCGTAGTCCGTTAGGCGTTGTGCAGCTATCTACATCGTCCGTTTCTGAAATTAGTATTCACAATATAAATAAGCAGGTGTTATTGTATGTACATTAAATAATGTTATGTACATAACAGCCATGGAAGTAAATCTCATGCAAGATCATTTCATCGTTTTCTCAATAAAATAGTGAAACTGTGATGTAAATGAAGTTCATTTATTCGTCAACGACAAATTGCCTTTTAAAGAAAAAGATAATACAGAAAAAAGAATGAAATGCAAAACAGCAATTAATAATAATACATACAGAAAATTGACATAAGCATTAACGGGAAAAAGAACATATTTGTACCTACAGTATAATAAGAAACGAGATACATTTAATTGGTTAATGCATGACAGTGCTTGACGATTGCAAGAAAGATGATTTGTGATTTCAATTAACAATGACACACAAGAGGAGAGGTATTTAGAATACGATAAGTGATTAAACAAGATGATAAAGAAGTATGATATATCTACAGAAGTATCTCAGGTCGCTAAATTACTATACATACATTGAAGAAAGTCGAATGAAGCACGGTAGATAGAACAATTCTAAAATCAACTATGACAAAATGTGCCAATGAAAAGAAAATCAGCCATGAGGTAAGTAGCAGGACTAATAATATGTTAAAGTACAACCAGAACTGCCAAAATAGACGACCTCGGTAGCCTAGTGTACTAGCGTGGACGTCAGATCCGAGGTTCCGGGTTCGACTCCCGATCGGGTCAGAGTTTTCTAAGTGTTTTTAACTTGAAATTTGTACCCGGGGTTGGCCTGTCTCAGATTAACGGGACCGGTAGATTGCAAAAAATTGCCTCAGGGAATATGTTCCGCCGGCTATACTAACACCTTTGTATAGAAAAGTGCTATACTATTATTAATAGATTACTTTCCAGATGAAGAGGTTTTAGCCTGTAGGATTCCGGTACTTTTGGTGCGTCCTAGGCGGATTTCAACTCAGAAAAAAAAAATGGTAAAAGAATCCAGTCGGTTGAAGGAGGGGTACCGCAGTTGGAAACCTGTCCATTCTCTAATATTCTGCAGTAAGGACAGATTTTTCTTCTTATTATGGTCGTTCGTTAATTAGATGTTCGATTTTTGGACAGGACCGGTTGACTGGAAGAGATTGCCGCATGCAATAAGCTCCGCCGGTTATGCTTACACATTGCATAGAGATATATAAAATAAATAAATAATTGAACACAAAAAAAAACAATAAAACAAAAACACAACAAAAGACCCCTACATAATTGAAAATTTACAACATCGATAGACCAGTTTATCAATTATTCACTAATAATTTAAGTGGTATCATTTTAGTAAAAATGTAAAGTTCCTGGAATTTCTCAGATTTCCCGATATGCCTTAAAGACCAGGGTGACGCCGTAAATGTCGTCCCGGGGGACATACCGAAGTTTCAAGCAATGGATAATGTTACGGATGTCTGCGGTTTCTGGAGATCCCGTGTTGCGGTCACCTGAAGATATTCGCGATAAGTAGTCATCTCTAGACGACCACACTACAAAAGGATTGCACCTGTGCACGAGAAATCTCCAAGTTTTACGAAAAACAACTTATTTCTGGGTTGGCAAAGAATATGAACCATCAAACCTCTTAATCTCTAAAATGCCTTTTTCCATGGTCATCGTATCACGCGTGAACAAATCAGAACTGCTGCAGACTCAACAGTTGTAGACATGGGGGCTGACACCAAAATATTTGGACCAGAAACCCACTGCTTCTTAGCCAACAATGTTCTAAAAATAATGCTATACTAGTATGCTGGAAAAAGCAAAACAAAACTGGGTAAACACACCCGGACAGAAACATGCCAAATCATTAATAGACGGCTTCATAAATAAGAGATCAGACAAGATCCTTGCTCTAAACAGAGAAAACATCAGAGTTCTAACCAGAGCACTGACTGGATATTGCAGATTGAATAAACATCTAAGTACAATAAAATTGGTGGACACGCATCTGTGCAGATTCTGTCTAGATGAACATGAAACTCCACTACACCTGCTATGTGACTGCGGACCACTGCAGATCAGAACCGAAATACTTGGATCTCATATCTCTGATCAAACTCAAATCCAAGAATCCGGCCCACAGAAGATCCTAAAATTCATCCGTGAGATCGGACTATGTAGAGACGAGATGTCAATGGGACCCTTTACACCCCATTTCATTGGCGAGATGTCAATGGGAGCCTTTACACCCCATTGACATCGATTTCCACATTTTTTTATTGTTTTTGCTTTGTCATTGCTTATGGTATTGTCTTGTGATGCATTATATATTGTATAAATTGTAAATTATATTTAATGAACCCGAGTGCCTCGTAAGGGGTCTATGGGGGATAAATAAAGATGAAGATGAAGACCTCTAACAGCAAATCCATTCACTGTGAACTATATTTGACGTGAAGAAATCACTAGAGAGGGTTAAAAAAAGAGGTGGAGAACCATACAATATGGTGTTAAGATCGCAGCGGAGAGATTGCCAGGTCACGATAATCAGTTGGTAATGAGGAAAAACGACGATGGTTCTGTACAGACTAAAGAGGACAAAAACGCCCGAAGGATTCCCCCTCATCATTTGTAAAACACCAAAACTTAGTCAATGTCCTAAAAATAGGTTTATGAGAAACTATGGTTGTACGCAAAGCATCTCTATATATTTTACTAGTGGTCTAATCCGACCATAACTTATTTAAATTATAAGTTTGAACATTATGAAGGTTCCATTGTCAAAGACTGAGCGAGCGCTATTTCAAAATTTTCTTTTAAAAATAATGACATGTATAATGGATAGTCAAATTTGAAATGTTGATAGGTACATAAGTAAAACGTTTTTTTTTTTTTTTATTATTATTACAGATTGAAAATATTTATCCACAATTTGACCACTAATAAACAAAAGAATATACGCATCTGCGTCAATGTTATGATATAAAAGAAAGTCGGCTTAGTGCGAACACTTATAACTCGAGATTGGCTGAACAGATTCTTCCGATGTTTGATTTATTGGATTCTTCTCCCCTCCGGGTAACAGAAAAACTACTAAAAAGTTGAAAATGCATAAGAAATAATGTAAAATAAAACATTAAAGTTAGTATGGAACAGATTTCCAGCGACACCAACGCATCTATGAAAATTCTATAACAACAAAATTATTGTTTACCTGACAACCATTGACATTAAAAATCCCATTGTCATTAAAAATATTTGTAAGCAGATTTTTAATGGACTTTTTTTTCAAATATTCAGAAATTATTTTTTAACATTCAAACATATTTTAAACGTATTTTTGTATAAATTGCAAATCGAAATCAATATTCATAGAAAGGACGAAAGGACTACATGACAACGTATGTCGGGAAAGCTAGTACATAAATACATCGAAGTGTGTGTGAGTATCAAATACATAAAAAAAAATACATATGTTTGTAATGTTTTTATTTTATTGATTAAATTTATTTTATGCATAATTTAAAAAAAATATTAGCATTCTCCACTCCTTATCTACCTATCTACACAATAATTCAGTAATGAATGTATATTTTTTTATTTATTTGTTTGTTTCTATTTTTGTATATTGGAGCATCACGCTAAACCCGTAGGTTCTGTGTTGAATTTTTTTTTCGCAGTTGTTCGCAAATACATTTGTGGAAATCTTAAATACAAATATTTCCGTTTCATTTAATATATTTTAAGTTATTAATAAATTTCTAAAATTATGAAATCTTCATAGTAAAATCTCCGTAAACACAGATGGCCATCTTTTGAAAACAAAATTACTCATGTAAATGTTGCATGGAACCGAAGTTTGACTGAATAAAAACGTATTTAAAAGATTCAAGATTGATTTGAAATAAAAATAAATGTAATTCCAACCATATAAAATAAATTTTATAAACATTTAAATGAAAATGCGAGTAGTACATTTTCGGGTTACGTTTCGATTGACAATTGAGGTCGGTAAAACAGCTGCCGTTATCATTAGTCATTTCACATAAAATTTGTACCATTCCACACATAGAGGGTGTAGGGTTTGTAGTTAAGACTCAAACCATAGTGAGAGTAAAACTTGAATATTATGTACCTAGGTAGGTTTGTATAATATTATTATTAAAGTATTTTTTACCCTTCGATTGAACAGTGAAATTGAGTCAAGTGTGAGAGTGTAATTATTATGATACATGCAGTTTTTTTTTCCATATGAGTGGAAGACTATAATTTTTCTTCTTTCTTTTTTTATTATTGACATTAAAAGTGTCATTCTTCTTTTTCTGTGCTTATGTCAATTATAGAGGTCTGTTAAGCAATGAGAAGCTAGACTAGTCCTGTTAAATTACCTACCGATCAAACCTGACAATCGGAATTAAAAACGTAAAGCAATACGGGTCACGGGTATTAGCTAGTATAGGTAAGTGTGCGAAATTTCATACTCCTCCGTCCGCACAATTTTCATAAAAAGGAGTTTAAAGTTTTTGCTTCACGTATTAATATGTAGATAACTAAGTGGAGAAAGAGACGTCACAATACATTTTAGTTAAACAGATTATTAGAAGATGACTAGGTATGTCTTATGTTCCGGAAGGAGCGATTTGACCAAGGAGACACCGTGAAGGACATCACTGATACAAAAACAACTGGACAATATTGTAACAATAGGTACACCAGTTGTAGCATCTCCTTTGTAATCAGCAGTTATAGTTTTTGTTTATTTACATAGATCATGTTCACTTTAGCGTTTTTATTTGATACTAGCTTTCCCGACAGACGTTGTCCTGTGTTCCTAAATATGAATATTGAATTCCAATTTCTATGGTGTTGAATTAATTAGCATTTGACGAATGTGATTCCGAACGATGCGTCTGTTTTAAACCATGTGTATTCCATCCGCATTCTGTCAATCGCACCAATTGACAATTTCTGTCAAAATTTCGAAATTGGAATAAAAATTATAAGGTAAAAAGTGCTAATAAGGTTGTCTACGTAGAGTTTTCTTTAATTTTCTAATTTTCCAGGCATTTTTCTTAATTTGTTTCTTCTAAAAGGACATTCTACTGATAAAATCCTACACTACAAAAAAAGAATTGGCGAAATCGGTCCAGCCGTTTAGGCGTGATCGATGACATCGGGAAATAAAAATAAAATATATTTTTAAATATATATATTAATTGTACAAATTTGTAATAAAACCTGTAGATGAGCCAATAAATAAAATAAATAAATAAAATAAATAGCTCTCCATTTTTATATAAGACTAGCTGTCCTCACAGAAGTTGACCTGTCCTAACAACGAATATTGAATACGAATTTGTATGATGATGATGCATCTGTTTTAAACTATGTTTGCAGGGTACATTCTATCAATCGCATCAACTGTCAAACAACCGACAGTTATGTCACACGCCAATTTACATTTAAAAACAGAAAAGTTTATATGACGCGATGCCGTGATCAAGGGCAAAAGGGGTCCATTTCTATATGCAACTAGCTGAAACATCGAACTTCGTCCCGCTTTAGAGTCAATAAAATATTGCTGGGTAACATAACATAGCTAACATACATGACTACTCATTGTGAAAATATCAAAAGCTATGTGGTTATAATATTATGAAACAGTTGTTTCAAAAGCACTAAAACTCTCCAATTTCTATATAAGATATCTATATTGAATTTTCATCATCTGACTTATAAAAAAGATGGCGTTGATGTTTTTAGGAAGCTCGTTAGTATGAAATAATTTTCATACTCTTTCCGTGTTATTCTGTTATCCGGAGCGGAGAAGAATCTCCGAGTTATTAGTGTTCGCACTAACCAGACTTTCTTTTTTATTATAGACTAGCTAGTTACCCGTGGCTTCGCTCACGTGTTACTGTATTTGCTTTCTCTTCCTAAACAATGCAGAATTAATTATATTCGCATCAAAATTAATAATAATAAGAAACATCATCAACATTTCTTTTTTTAAATATATTATATTCTAAAATTTCCATTAAATTACTATATTTTTATTTATATTTGTCGTTATTAATCTGTATTTAAAAAATATGTGCTTCTTATACAAATAGAATCAGCCCGCGAACTTTAAAATTTCGCTAACTTGACTGACATTGTTCTATGAGAATCCCAAAAAATAACTCGAATAACTTTTATTCCATCAAATGACGTTATTTGAAATCAATTTTTATATTGCTGGATATGAATAAAAAAATATTCAGGTCTCGAAAAGCAATGAAATTAGTGATCTTTAAAACACTTATTTCTATCTGCTTTGGGCATTTTTCAAGCTACAGACGTTTTTTTTAACATTTCAATTTATATCTTTCACGTTGATTTGTTGTTGTTTGTCTGGTCGTAGGTTCGAAATTTAGTTCATAAATATCTTATCCTGAGCAAACACGACATAAAAAGAATGAACGATATCGGTCCAGCCGTTCAGGTCGAAATAAATAACGTTAAACGTGAAAACTGTTAACGTTCTGAACGTTAACGTTTACCAAATTGAAAATTGGTTCCAAACAAAAAAAAATGCGTTTCGTCTTCAATATAATAGCAGCGTCGTAATACTTCCAAAGATTTTGAGGTAACGTTTAACGTTAATTTTGAATAACTGACAGAATTATTTTTTTGACTCGGAATTTGGAACAGCATTGTTTAACGCACGTTGAACAACAGTTTTTACGTTATCTCTATGGAAATAACAACAAATTGTTAACGTTGGAGCTGTCGTTAATATTTCGACTTGGCCTCCAGGCGTGATGCGATGACCACGTAAAGTAGGTCTCCATTTTTATAATAACGTAATATTCTTCCTTGTAAGCCCCCCCGCTCACCGCAAGCCAGCCCGGAGGAAACTAAACCGCAGCAAACCCGATCCGCACAAAGCCAAACCCTAGCCCGATTGCCAAAAAGCCAGCCGCACACAAATCAAGCCCGTGGCGGTTCCCCCCAAACCACCCCATAATACGGGAGGCCTTGGACCCACTCAGGAGAATAGGTTAGGCATAAAGAACTCTCCATTGCGCTCGAAGTCGTCCGAGGCGCATTGTGCCTTTTCTAACCGGTTGAGTTTTAAGGAAGTGAGGTGGTCAACCTCAGTATTCTAATGGTATAAGTAATTGGCGTTCGACTATAAACGAATTTTCGACAATGTAGAGTAGGAAGAAAATTAACTGTCCACTGTTTATATTTTTTATTAGATGAAACGGATATCGGCAACTATCCGATATCCGGTCTGTCCGGCGGCGTAAATAATATCCTGCCGGATACCGAATAGTAAAAAGAGACATGTTTGGATAACTCATTGATTTGTTTATTAAAGTATCACTTAAGAAATACACCTTATAATCACAAAATAAATTCTACAACTTAGAAAATTGATTATCAAGCATAAGGTAAATTATGGAGAGTAATTCTATATAATATTTCGTTATATAGACTATTAGACTATATAGAGGAAAACAGCAGCTTTGCTGGTCTTCGTAAGTAAGGGAAGTTTAATAAAACAACGTTTCGTCCTGGCTGAAGATGCAGATAGTTTCCGCGATTTTTGGAACAATAACGTTCCGGCAACGGAGTCAGTCCAATTGGTATATACCGCCTACGTAAGAATAATTCATGCGTTGTACCCATGGTAATTTACGCACTGGCCGGGCTCTAGTAAGGACTTCTTTAGAATTCTACGAATTTTATAAATTTTTGAAAATAAAAACACCTTTTCTTCCTCCCGCAAGGGTTCCGAAGATAAAGAAGATCTTCTCATACCGAGAGGGTCTTCCTCGTGTTCTGCTCCTTCGAAGCAGAGCTGAGGGATCTGGAAATGGTGTGTGAGGAGGTCATAATATCCGGCTAACTGCTATCCCTTTCGTCTCTATTTTTTATACGTTCCAGTGGACAGTTAATTTTTTCGCACTATACAGTGACGAAATGATATGGTCATTGACTTGCCAGTGTTTTCAAAACAATTATTTACGATCTATCCTAAAATGATGTGAGGATTTTGTAGATAATTTTAAAATTTAATATTTTGCACTTTTACTACATTTGATATAAAATAATTTACCTATTGACTTCATAATACTATTTACCTTTTTTCAACATAATATTATATCAACTTGCTATTCATGGTTTACGCAATAAATTCAAAGCAAGATTACTCACATAGTTTTTTTTTTGCTAGTGTTTTTATGAAATGGCTTCAAATATTTTGACAGATCAAGACATAAAGAATTGCAATACAATCCAGATTCTTTTCGTGAACTTACCGTAAATTATTTTAGTAGAGATAATAAATTACTAAAATAGGTAGGTACCTACATAATGATTTTAATGTCGATCGTAAAAAAAACAATTCAGAATCGCTGTACAGGATGCATGGTACGAAAAATATATTGAAGTAGGTAGGTACGTAAAGTGTTTGTCTGAATTCACGGAAAGTGTATTATTTATCTCTTATATAAAAATGGAACGCTAATTTGCGCGGTCATCGTATGGGTAAGAACACGTTGAAAGCCGATTACGATCCGCGCCGACCAGCTCAAAGATTGTTGTCTATGGTTTCCATGCATTTAAATGGGCATCTCGGGAAGCGGATTCCTGCTTTTTCTGTGGGTTTCCCCATTCAAATGCATAGTAACATTCTTTGCGCCGGTTGGCGCTAGTCAGAATCGGCATTCTACGTGTTTCTTACCCTATGAGAACAGCTGAACTTATATCGCCCATTTTTTTGTCGTGTTTGCTTTTGTCTGAAGGGTCTTATGAAAGAAAAAAGTTGCACGGAATAAAAATAAAACTTCCATACTATTATTAGATTTTTTCTAATTTTGAAATTAAATCAGGCGTTTGACAGGAATCAGTTGTTTGAAGAATGATACGATTCACGGAATGCTTATAGTAAATAATATAATGATATGTTTTATAACAGATGCAGCGGTTACAGTAGTTAAAAAGGTAATAATGAATTGTATCATTATACTAATTCAAATTCAATAATATAAGGACCACGTCGTCGTCTGTGTTAAATAACTTTAAACTGAAATCAACTTAAAGTTATACATAAAATCTCGAACATATTATTTATATTCCAAGGCGGGACGAAGTTCGACGGGTCGGCTAGTTCAAAACTATATTATTATTATTATAGATTACGCAATAGTTTCGTCACGTGTATTGGAGAAAGTAGGTTGGGTTGGGTATACCTACCTACGTATATATTCATACACGCTGCACCGGACCAGCTCGCGGTGTATGTATGTTTATTGTATGAAACGATGTCGTCAATAAATTAAATTTTTACAAAAATTGTTAAGAAAAGTTTGAGATGTACTGCTATGATGTATGTATTGTTTATAGAAAAATAAATTATCTAGTTGTAGCGTTTCGGCGTTTTTCGATATTTTTATAAAATTCTGAAATATAGGCACTGAAACTCGTAAATTTGTCATAAAAAAAATATTTTTCTTTATAAAAAAAGTTTGAGAAATGCTGGAACTTCTTCATTAAATTATATTTTAGATATTGTATTTTTCTATATACATACACAATTTTAGGGTTCTAGATTTTATGGTTTTCGAGATATATGGAAAAATTAAATAAAAATTCAAAGGTTGATAACCCCTGACTGAAAAAAAAATTCAAAATTCTGAGTACACAAATTTTGTATGCTTAAAGTATTCAATAGTTTCTGAAATTTTAGGATCTGTGCATCAAGCGAATCAAAAGTTATAAAGAGGGGACGGATACACACACATACACGTTGGAAAAGTGCCCCTCACCCCCTACCCTCTAATTAATGATATCTTTTGAAAACGAAATAGTATAATTTGACTCTTTCCGAAGAAATCATTTTTATGAAATTTCGATAAAACTAGTTTAAACTTTTTAGGAGGCACTTAAAAATCATCCCTTTTTATATGTGCCCTTTTTCGTCCCTTTTAGTTAAATTTTGGAAAAATTGCCAAATACGCTAACACTCATTTTTATAGAAAAATTCATATGCCAAATCTCAAGTTCGTACCATTTCTAGTTTCCGAGATATTCGCATACTTTGAAAAACATTCAACCCTTATTTTCACCCCCTTAGGGGTGGAATTTCCAGAAATCCTTTCTTAGTGGAAGGTTTTGTATTGAGACCTACCTGATTTCCAAATTTCACTTCTCTACGATTAGCCGTTTGGGCTGTGCGTTGATGAGTCAGTCAGTCAATCAGTCAGTCAGTCAATCAGTCAGTCAGTCAGGCACTTTCCTTTATTATTATAGATGTTGACAAATTATAAAAAAGCTTGAAAAAAGTACCATAAATAATTTTCGTCCGTAGCAATACGTTTAATTTCAATCATTACCGCCATCTGTAGAAACATAGGGAAAACATTGATCTATAGAATCTTTCTACCAAAATATCAATCTACCAGACATCTCCCTATTTCCCCAACAGATGGCGGTAGCAATACCGTTGCCGAATCCGTCCCATACAAACTTTAATTCTATATTTATATGATTTATTATCCATTTATTCAACTTTTTATTAGTTATTCTGTTATCCGGAGCGGAGGAGATCCAATAAATCAAACATTGGAAGAATCTGTTCAGTCGATCTCGAGTTATAAGTGTTCGCACTAACACGACTTTCATTTATATAGAAGATTCTGTTATCCGGAGCGGAGAAGAATCCAATAAACAATCGTCGGAAGAATCTGTTCGGCCGATCTCGAGTTATAAGTGTTCGCACTAAGTTTGAATTTCTTTAATTTTTTAGACATTATCCCCAGAAATAGAGTTAAGATAAAATAAATATTAATGTGTTTGATCTAAGTTTTGTAACGAACATCTTTAAAAAATGGTTGATAAACTGGTTAATTCGATTTTTTTTACAACATTGATTCAATGGTTGAAATGCCAAAAAAGAGAAAAAAAAAATACAAAGATTTATGCAAAACTTTCTTGTGACATCTTAATAAGAACGTTGGAATGAATTTCCACTCACGGGGTCCAAAAATACCTTCCTTTAGTCGAGCAGTAACAGTTGTGCAGTTAGTGGAGTTGAGCCGGTGATGCGGCAAAACACTTGTGGAACTTCTTTTTTGTGGAATTTCTAGATTGGCGATCGAAAACAACGTCCAAAAAGCCAGATAAGTATGTGATTTTGCGGAGAAAGTAAGGGAAATAATGGTATTCTCAAATTCACGTTCCAACTCAACGCAAGAAGCTCTTGCTTGGAACTTAATCGGTTGCCAGTATAGTTACGCAACTAATATATTGGATAAAATATTTTCAGAATACAGAAATTTCAAAAGTCTCCATAAAAATTGGATACGACACAACTCAATCGTCTGTTTTTCATTTCAGAATAATAGTCATTATATATGTTTAAATCGTTAATGAAAATAAAACAGGGTAAATACGTTTTAGGGCATTAAATGGCGCAAACTATATCTGGAAAATATTATTATTTTATTATTTGACTTGGCTATATTTCTAATTTACTTATTTTATTATTTTATTTACATCTTGAATACTTCTTTTCTTATGGTTTCAATCTATTTAATATTCTTGACTATTTAAATTTTTTTATGACTTAACTTGTTATATTTCTAATTTACTTATTGTATTATTGTTACCTATTGATTATTTTTTCTATTATATATTGTATTGCATTAGCTATCCTCGATACAGGTTTACACCTAGTGAGGTAGCGTTTTCCTTGTTATTTACTTGTTGTAATGTTAATTAGTATATGTAAGCACGGATGATTGTAATGTGATTTCTAGTAAATAAAAAAATAAAATAAATAAATAAATAAAAGGAGGGAATACCAGCGGCAAAGATACAAAATTAGCGGGAGGTACTCTTTTTAAATTTTTAAAAATAAAAATCTGTTTCGGTTGTTTAATGTTATATATTGTTATTTTATATTGTTTTGTGTACTTATTATACATACACTGTTATCTTATATTGTTGTATAGTGTTGTAAGTTTTACTAAAATATATTATGATGTATCACTACTGTTCAAGGCATTCTGCCGTAAATAAAATAAAATAAAATAATTTCAGAATCTCAGTTGCGGTCCTTGTAAGAGATTGGAAAGAAAATGGCAGATATTATGGCGCAGCTATTTTCGATAGTCAAAGCAACATGGACAATAATACGGTCTATCAAAAATACCACAGCTCCCAGCGGACAGAGCGCATGGATGGACACAATCTTCAGTACCTGAAGGGAACACCAAAAAAATAGTTTCTTGAAATTAAGAAATTAAGGGTATAAACATGGTTCTATAGTTTGTTCAAGACTGGGACCCGATTCTTGAATGACACATGATATAGTCGTATACTACATTTCTCGAACGGTAAGTTTCGCATGGGTTGTCGAAAACGGTATTCTTGAAAGCCTTCGACACCAAAATGAGACGTGGAATGAATTTACTAGCAACACTTGTGAATCCATTTCATGTTTCTATGGTTTCTGCATGCGCTAGCTGTCATTGAGATTGTTTACTGGCGTTTCAAAATGGTTTGAGCGTGCTTTCGACCGAACTTTTTGTCGACTTTTCTGCAATATAAATAATAAAAAAATGTCTTAATGCAAATTTAACAAAAAAAAAAAAAATGCTAATCGAGCTGATGTAGCAATGAGCGATTGAGGAGTGCCATATTTATAAATACTTTCACCATAAAAGATGCGGGAACTTATTTTCTATACATCGAGATTGTGGCTTACGAATTATATGGATAAACCATTTGTATGAAGTTTCTATTCTAAATTCAAATATTTTTATTAAGAAATAAAAGAACATTAAAAACACATATACGCAATAATAAATTTATACATATTTTTTATATATATTTTACCCCCAAAATTGAGCAGAGCTCGTGCTTTTGGGGATGGATTTGGAGGATTCTCTTTCGATACTTTGATTTGATTTGAATTTTCGTATGCGATATTCGTGATGCTATTTTTTCAATCGTTCGATTTTTGCGTCATGTCGCACACAAAATCTACCATTATAGATTCAAGAAATCAATAATAGGGTCCTGGGCTGTCTTCAATAGCACAAAATAAAATAAATATACATGGAGAATGATATTTGAGTGCGTCGCAAATTTTGTCGTCAAAACTGGGATAGGATGAGAAGTTGTGTGAATAAAATCGCGGATAGATTATGGCTTTATTCTACTAGATTTCGATCGACCACTGCTTGCTATACTTACACCCTTGTAGAGAAAAGTGTTAGTTTATTTATTTCGGAGGTTTAGTCATAGATTTAGTTTCAGTATCTATTTGTATGCTTATGTTAATAGATTATCTGGGTAACATGCAGACACTTCACATTAATAATTTGGATGGCAATTAATTCAGCAAAACGTATAAAACTTTGCAAACAGTTCCACTAATTAAACATGTCATTTATTTTTATATTTTTACAATTTATGTTCGAGTTCCTGTTTCTAGTGTCCATGTATGTTTAGTCAACAGTAGTCTAGTCTAGCAATAAATCTATATATTAATACGTAAAGCAAAAAAATATGTCAATTTTTACGAAAATTGCATGGACGGAAGAGTATGAAATTTCGCACATAGGTACATAGTTTGCATAGAGAAGGAGTGGATGTTGCTAATATTTTTTTTAAAAATATGCACAAAAATAGATTAAATTAATAAAAAAACATTACAAACACTACTATAATGTTATGTATTTGATACTCACACACACTTCATAAAGAACATCAATTTCATAGAAACAGATGTAAAATGGGAAGCACCTCAAAATGGGTGCAGAAAGGTTTTTGAAGGCGGTATATTCAAATGGAAGGTGGAGCGGGAAATGGCGGGATATTCTAACACATTGTAGGTACGACCCAAATTGAGTATGTTAAGTTACGGTTGAATTTCGAGCACCGGTCGACCACTAGTAATCTAAATTAGTTATGGTCGAATTAGTCGACTAGTTTTAATAATTATTATATCATAAATGTGTTATAAACAATATGATGAACACAACGCTTCTAATATTAATGGATTCTTGCGTCGTTTTCCAGGACTAGATTTTACATCAAATCCAATCCAATCCAAACTCGATCTTGCGCAAGTAGATAGTTATATGTAATATCATTTTTATTACCAACATTAACAAATTAATAAATTATTGTTGATGCTATCACATTTGAGAAAGTTAGCTTCATTAAACCGGTTAGTACCTACCTATAAAAACACAAACGAACGCTGACTTGATTTTGACAAAAAATAGAAATATTCATATTTATGATAATTATACGAAAATATAAAAGAAATTGAAACTATAAACACCGATAAAACTGCAAATCTGCAGACTACATACAAAACAATATGGTAGAACAAAAGAGAAAAAAATCAAGATGCATGCATATGCTATGCATAAAATCAAACCTTCGGGCCATATCGAGAACAAAGTCGAATCTAAGAGAACAAAAAGTTTCCTAAAAACTGTTTAGATGAAAACTACAAAAGATACAGAATACGTAAGTCGAGTGTATACTTCTACAACAAGCAGAAAAAGATTGGAAATCACAATCCTAGCTTTTTCAAGTACTAAATTCGAGGTGTTGTCCCACAAGGTACGAAGATTGTTCTCACGAATTTTGTGAATCGAGAAATAGCCTTTGACGATCACTACAAAATAAACAAAGTCACAATTCATAAAATAACGGCATAATTTCTACACTCATGAATCCTTGTTCACTTCTGAAAACATTGACTATGATCAACCGTACACCAGAACAATAAAATATTACTAGTTTCCCTAGATATTATTGCATGGAGTCAATAACGCTTTATTTATTCCACCATTTTATTTATTTATTTAACTTATTAATTTGCCTTTGTATTAATCATTCCATGAAGTGTACTAGGCTTTATTTCACTAAACAAAACAAAAACAACTTAATTATATACCTTTGTACAATATTACTCACTGTTTTTGCGTTATGAATTACTTCACAAACCATAAAAATCAATTTAATAATACCCATGCTTTGGTATAACTCATTCATTACACGTCATGGATTAGAATTTATTTCACTAACCAAAACAGTAACACTTTAATAATATTATGCCATTGGGTTACTCACATATTTTTTGTACCTGTTATAACCAACCAAAACAATAACAACTTAATTATACCCTTGCTTTGGTATAAATTATTACAAGTTGTGGACAAGAATTTATTTTACTAACCAAAACAAACAACTTAATAATATGCCTTTGTGTTACTCACTGTCTTTTTTGTACTATGCTTTACTTCACTAACTAAAAACAATAACAACTTAATAATACCCATGCTTTATTAAATCTCACTACATATTGTTTTGGATAAGAATTTATTTCACTAACCATAACAATAACAACTTAATAATATGCCTTTGTACCTATTATTGCATTAATTTAAAGCCTTGAAATTCGTAACAAAAACAAATCTCTAATAATTATTATAATATTAAGAACCTATAAACTTGGTATTTTAAATTTAAAGGATCTTTTCAATCGAAATGTCTCAAACGCATTTCTTCTTAAGTATCCCTTTCCTTTTTTGTGATGTGTTTGAAATATTTTGTATGGACTGTACAAAGAATGTTTGTGACTTACGTGATTTTGTCTGTGATATACAAGAACAGACAATGAGGAGTACTGCTGCGATGGTGGTCCATTCCCGAGGGGATTTTCGGGTCGCCATGATCCCTTTTGAGGGCTCACTTCTGATGGTCACAAACAGACACAACAAAGAGGGCCAGAGCAGAGGACGGGCCGGTCGATGGACAGGTACTCCACGCTTGACGGAGACTGACTGACAACAACTTCCATGACGTCTCTGTTATCGCCTTCTTCGCGACACTACACATCCATTCACACTCATAATCCTAACACGGGGGTGACACTGTGTGTATTTCTTCATACTCTACAAGTGCCGCCAGAGACCCGTGCTTCAAATCACTGACTTAGTTTTATTGGAAGGTAGTCACGGAAGTAAAGTGAGTATTACACGATAGGTAGGTACATTTTGTATGGAAAACATGTAATGCGCCGCCATAGGGATATTTCTAGAAACAAAAGCGATTGTCGCATTCGTATACACGTTTTCCATACAAATTGTATTGTGTAATACTACGGGTACTGCACCCCTTTCCGAATTTTACTCACTAACATAAGTGAGAAACTCGAGGGAATTTTTATGAGCTTTCCGAAATATTCTGCAGGGGCGCTATATACCTACCTTTCCATACAAAATGTTGGTACTTCACACCAGTGTACATTTCACGGAAACTTAGAATAGGGATGCAGAAAATGTAGAAAAATTTAAGGTTATTCACGAAAAATTCTAGTTAAACCAGTACATAGTTAAACAAACCGAGGTCGGTAGTCTAGTGGAAAAGGCACCGACGTCAGATCAAGTAGTCCCGGGTTCGATTCCCGGTCGGATCAGAGATTTTCAATATGTTTTTTTCACTTGAAATTTCTACTCGGGGTTGGAATCCTGTCTCAGATTGGACAGGACCGGTTGACTGGAAGAGAATGCTTCAAACATTAAGTTCCGCCAGCTATACTGACACCTATGTGTGTTATTTATTTATTTATGATAACGCTCAGCCCTCAAATCTTAGCAGATTCCGATTTCCGATACCTTCTTATTCTTCGTCCTCGCCTTTGTCCCATTCTTTTTGGTCGGCTCTCCTTGTCCTATTGCGTCAAGATTGTCTATCGAACGCAATCCCTGGCATTCTTTGAGTTCCCCCCGATGCTCGACAACCATGTGGCGGGACTGGCGGGCGGTCTACATGGTCTCCATAATTTTAATTCCGATACCATTTATTAAAAATTCAAAACATAATATTTTTTTAGAGAATCACATTAAAACAAAACTTATACCTATAGATTTTTTTTTATTTGTTGGTTTAATGATTTTTTAAGTGGTTTTTAAAAAGTATTCGTTGAAGAATGTGGTACTTTTAAAGCAATCTGGCGTATGAAGAGCATCTAAAAAAACGCAACCAGTTTAACTGAAGTGATTCTCTAAAAAATATTTTGTTGCAATTTAATGATGTCGAATTGGACTAAAATTTGAATGAGATCGTATTTAGACCGTTTTATGGTCTTTTTATTATATATCTCAGAACCATGCGGGTATAGCAGCTAGTGATGGCCACATCCCATGTGTATCGATGCACGGACGTGTGAACTCTTATTTTTATCACTATCATGTAGAGTACCTTGTTACCCGGACAAGTTGACTTGCGCGTAGAACTGAGATGCAACTGCGCGTGAGGAGGATAAATGCGTTGGCACACGTCAAGCAGGTCCTCACCCTCATTTGCAGCTTGCAACCGGTTCTGCTAATCTGTACGCATGTTGGTATGCATCAAAAGATCATAAAGTTAGTCCGATTTAATAACCATCAAGATATTTTTCTCCAGAAGCCATCGGCCATCCGATGGCTTCTATCTATCCTTATTCCTAACTAGCTTTCCCGACAGGCGTTGTCCTGCAGTCCTCACTATGAATATTGGTTTCAAATATTCAACTTATACAAAAATACGTTTGAATGATAAAACAATATTTCTGAAAGCTTGAAAAATCTATCAAAAATCTGCGTACCAATGTTTCGACACTCAATGGTTGTCAAGTAAATAAAAATTGATTTGTTATGAAATTTTTCACAGGTGGCGTTGTTGTCAGTAAATCCGTTCCATACTAACTTTAATATTATTTTCTATCCATTTTTCGATGTTTTATTAGTTAATCTGTTATCCGGAACGGAGAAGAATCCAATATACCAAGCATTATAAAAATCTGGTAGGCCAATCTCGAGTTATAAGTGTTCGCACTAACCCGACTTTCTTTTATGTTATAGACTAGCTTTCCCGACAGACGTTGATCTGTGGTTCTAACCCAAGGCGGCCCATTCCTATGTGCATAATGTACACTGCGCCCCCAGAAAAAATACATAACTAATTCGATTAAATTAAACTAATAAAATAATAACATTAAAATATTTCCAAAACATCCATATTTTCATTCATTTCATTCGTATTCAAGCTCTGGCAGGAACAATACGAGAATATATGCGCGTGCAGACATTCTACCTCGCCTATGAAGTGCCGATGCTGCGTGTGCACATATTATTAAAGTGCCCGATAATTTTGTTGACTTTGTATGAAAATTGGAGTAAGTGGGATGGGCTACCATTCAAACTACCATCATGTGCAGTAAACAATAATTTTGTTGTTATGGCGTCGCAAGAAAACCGTTCTATACTAACTTTAATATTATATTTTATATTATTTCTTATCCATTTTTCAACTTTTTATTAGTTATGGAAAAATACTACCGATTTCTGAAGTTACTGATTTTCATACAGAGGTGTCAGACATGCAATTTTTTCTAGTCAACCGATCTCGTCCAATCTGAGACAGGCCAACCCTATGTAGAAATTTCAAAGAAAAGGGGATATGGGAGAGGGCCCACCCCACCCCACCCTTTATTAATGTATTCCCCTTGTATGTAATTATGGCTTATTTTTTATTTAGCTTAGAAAGCATACAGGGCATTTTTTTCGTTAAAAACATTAAAAATTGTGGTGTAGTTATTTGAGGAAAAATAGTAATACAATCAAATTAATTTTTATAATAATTCATTGTTGTGTCATACATGGAACATTATCTTCTTCTTCTTCTTGTCGTGCCATACTGTGCGCGTATAGAATATGTATTAATATTTCGGTAATGCAAAACAATAATACAAAGTTATATTGGGATATACCAATACAGACTGACCGAACGATTAACGCAAATCGTCCGGACATTGTATTGGTTGATCGTAGGAACGGGATAACCTATCTCGTGGATATCACTGTACCGTATGACGAAAATTTAAAAAAAGCCGAGCAAGACAAGATAATTAAATATCTTGATCTTGCTCACGAAATCAAGGATATGTGGCATACACCAACCACCCACATAATACCTATAGTGATATCGACGAATGGAGTTATTCCTAAGTCTCTTAAAGACAATCTAGGGAAACTTGGCATCTGTTGTGGTCTCAGGCATGCCATCCAAAAGGCAGTTCTGTTGTCCTCATGTAGGATGTTAAGAAGGTTCCTTTCTCTGTAGTTCGAAGATCTCTCATGATTACATTACATCGTGATGTATCATGAGAGATAATACCGATATTTTTATATTTAGTATATAGCATTGTATTTAATTTTAATTTATTTTTATTATTTTTTTTACAATGATGTATACTTCATATGATATATTGTGATTTAATGAATAAATGATTTGAAATAATAATATTGATGTTCACATGGTTTGTTCCAAATATGGTACAGTGTGCACTTCAGGGTTAAATTATTCTTACGTAGTTCATAGTTCTAAGATGATCTGCTTCATTTTGATTATTAATCAATGCGTTTATATGGGAGTCTCCAAGTGCCCAGATTGGGTCTATGGTGCTAACATTTCAGTTTTCAGAAAGGATTCGGGAGGGTTATAAAAAGTTCAATAAATATATAGACAATCATCTTTAATGCAGTCAAAAAGACATTTTTAAAGTAACTCTAGATAAAATACAATCAACTTGAAGTACATACATAAAAATTTATAATATTTTACAATATTCTCATCAGTAGCATACGATTGTTAGCATTGAGTAGTATCACATTAATCCAGCCTTCAAAATAGCAATTGAAAACAGTCCTAGTGAAACACAATAACTATAAAATAACACAATTTTCAAAATTACAATTGATTAATTTATTTTTCGTCAGATGATAACTTTATGTTAGTGAAAAATACATAAAAATGTAGTTCTGTATACACCACAAAAGAGTCCATTATAAAATTTGAGAGGGAAAGAACTCTAAAAGCAAGCTTAAAAAAAACACAAAATGTTGCAGTCAATAAATAATGCCTTTATCTTCCACCATAGGAGCTTAACTTTGAATCAAAAGACAACTTGATCACACTGCTATCAAACAATGACAGTACAGATCAGATTAAGCCAACCATAAAAACACTTTTTTCGCCCAAAATATTCTAAAAGCTACCCTGATTTTTTTACAGATTTCCAGTACAAACTTGAAGATCTAGCCATAAAAATACGGCGTATTTTAATAGTCCCTAATGCGGTGTTCACACGGGGCGATGTAAGGCCAGACGATTTCGCTTGCATAAAAAAAATATCGCTCGGTCGCTCATTGATCGTCTGATGTGTTCACACGAGTCCACCGGCATACATTCAATCGGTCAGGTGATTTTGACGTAGTTTTAAGAATGGCGGACGAAGTGTTTGGGGTAGTTGAAAATGTTGTTTTAGACGATATAAGGACACTCCTAATTAAGGAAAAATAAAAAAAAAGCAGATATTGGGTGCGGAATTGGATTCTAAGGAGAAATAAATTTGGAGCAGTGCTGTCATCTGTCAAGAAACAGAACATACGGACGCCGCGCATATCTGCGCATGCGTGCATCGTTCCACCAGAAACAAAAGTTGAAAGGCGTTCAACTTGAGGCGATATCGCTTTCAACCATTTTTATCGCTTCAGATTTATCGACAATCATACGGTTCAATTGGCTGGCGATATTTTGGTATCCTGGCGATATTCGCCTCGTGTGAACACCGCATAACAGCGATGAGTTAAGGATATCATATTTCAAGTTGGGTAGCAATTTAATTCCAAAAAAAACCTCAGGTCCTCGACGCCTGTGGTAAGCAAACTCTCTAAACACGGGCATAATTCTGTATAAATCAACTGAATAAATCCCTTTTCTTAGCTTATGAATAGCAAAATATTAAATCATGATCAAGAATCTACGAATTGTAGCTAGCACTGGATATAGTAAGAAACTATACACACACATTTTAAAAATACAAGTCTTTTTTGAGATTTTCTGAAGAGCTTTTTGGTAAACCCTTTTATAATAACCAAGACTAGATAAGATCATTTCACAGCTGATGTGATTTTAAGGCATCAGGGTCTAATGTTGTCTAGAATCCAATCCATGTAGTAAGCCACTCTGGTGTAGATACCAGGCACATCTTGACTGCCACATCTTTGGGAGCCAAAACTGACTATTCCGTGTTCCACAAAGCGCAGAACATGATTCAAAGTTCCGACAAACTGTAGAGGTCCTCCGGAATCACCGTTGCAGGAGTCTATCCCGAAGACCCCACCGGCGCACATTTGCCGGAACCCTATCCCATCTGCAATAGTGCTGAAACAAACATGATGCAATACCATTAAAAATAATATTTGTACCTGAGAATTTTTAGTCATTCTTAGACAATCAAACCAAAGTTTCGGAAGAGAGGTGGCTCTTGAAAAATACATTCCGAATTCTCGTAAAAGAGAAACCGTTAAAAACCATGATCATAAGTTGATCATTCCAAGAATTACATAAAAAGTTGTGCAAATACACGAATAAGCACAGATAATCCTTAAATTGAGATGAATTTCTTCTGACATGGGAGGTTTCTTCTGACATTTAGCAACAGGAAATAGTGAAAATTCTATTGATGCAAAAGGATCTTTTAAATTGAGTCAAGGTGGTTTGCTCTCAGCCCAGTTTCCTGTGATCTGATTGGTTTGAATCTAGTTATGTATTTCGCGTAGATCTGATTAAGATGAACTTACTGGTTCAACACTTTGCCACACAGAACATTGTCAACTATGGGAATGGTGATTTTGAGCAACATGGAGCTGGACATGCTGGTCTCGGTGGCCCCCCATCCCGTAACCGTCATGTTGAGGCCGTCAGTGCGGATGTTTTGGAGTTCTTGGGTGACGGGCAAGCATATTGGCATGATGTTATCTGAAACAGAAACAGATTTCAGATAATAATTGGGGACACAAACGCTCTATACTACGTGAATGACCTCACTAAGAGGTTGCGGAGAAAGCGAAAGACTTGGATGCAGGTCGACTTTGAGCAATGTATTGCAAGCATTGGCTCTCCAACGTGCAACGGCTCTCCAATTTCTTAAATCATGTTTACCTCGATTACAGAATTGGTGGTAAACCAGAAGTTGGTTAAAAGGAGAAAAAATTAAAGACTATAAAAGACGCCAGAAGATACAGTTACAAAATAACATCAAATTCAAGAAATTCCTAATCAGAATCAAAAAAGTAAATAAGAGAAGCTGCTTGAGAAACTCAGTGACAAAAGAAACTAAGCAAGTTTGTCTGAAGAATGTAGGTCTTTTCTCATATACACACCTAAGAACTACTAATAAAAACCGGAACAATAAGTCAACAATTTCACAACCCTGCTTTGAGTTAGGTTAGATGCAAGAGGTACATCCACAATGCACATGTGCACACTTTAAAGTGTGGAAAAGGATATTTCTTCAAGCTGTGGTGAGAGACAAAGTGACAAACAAATTCTCGTCTGCCGAGATATGCTGGTGCGGTAGGTTAAAGAAAACCTGTATTCGAGTAACGAAAATACTGTTGCGAATGAATTTAATTGGATAAGTAGACAGTTGAAGTTGGAAGAGATCATTTACCTTGTTTCATATCGATGGGAGGATTCAGCCTCAAAAGTCCAATGTCATGTTGAAATTTGGACACACTTCCCTTCACTCCAATGTATTTGGGATGTGGTATGACCTCCTCAACATTCATGTCTTGATACCGCGGAGCGCACACAGGCCTTGGTATAGCATCTTCACAGTCCTCCTCCGTGCTTATGTCATGTTCTCCAACACGCACACCGGCTATGGAGAACCCTTTGAGATTGGTGATGCAGTGGGCTGCTGTGAGGATGTACCTGGAGTTGATGATAGTGCCGCCGCACAGGAAGCGCATTCCTTTAGCTGAAATAAGTAAATTAATGCTGTGTTATCAAAGTAGTAATTTGAGGATTGTTTCTGTCTATAGCAAACCCTTCAAAGCTTACTAATGTCTCAGTCTTAACATCCTTAGATGACTTTATTTGGAACTACTACGTACAATAAGTTGATGAGCAACATGCGATGTGGCACGTTGGAGACGGGTCTTGAGATATGCATATTTTTTTATGAGAATCAAAGTGTTTTTTGATAAAACCTAAAGAATACCTGAGCGGTAGGATATAAGCGCCATCCACGGAAACTCGAAAACTCCGGTTTTGTTCCCACCAAAGGCCCGCTCTTCTTCCAAACTACCGCAGGTGGAAGGCAGCAGCTTGAGGTTGGGATGTTCTTCCACGCAGGGTGGATACTCTCTGTAGTAGGAGTAGCTGGCGTCCACTGTGCTCTCCGGCTCCTCATCATTAACATAGTCTTCATTGTCATCGCCTCTGTTTAAAAGGGAACCGGGGCAGCACACCTGATTATTTCAACATTAACAAAATAATCTGCTTAATGTGGTGGAAAGTGTGCAAAAGATATCAAATCTGGAAGTGATTGGTATCTGGGGATTGGGCAAGATACTTAGAAACCAATCATGACAACCAACGCCAGTTCAAAGTGGAAAAAAATATGAATATTATGAAAAGCAGTAGAGATGAAAGCTCTACGAAGAATATGTGTAAAGATTGTGTGAGAAATGGAAAGTAATGGGGATGTTATGGAAGTATTTTGTTTGGGTTCTGTTTTATACTGCACCACTTAATCGCGTGGTGCCAGCGACTTTCACGCGTAACTACGACCCCTCCAAAGAAGTAAGGTTATAACAAAATGCGAGTTCAGAGTTGAGATGGTTTGAGCAGCTTAATGAAACTGATGCTACAAAACGAATCTATGAGGTTAGAAGTCGTGGTCGAATGAGAAAGACAATTCATATTTCAAGGAAGCCCACGAGAAAAAATAAAATAGAAAACTGTGGAGGTCCGTTCTCTCCGCCTAACTCTGAGAAATTGGTTAAAAACTTTGCCAGTTTAAGCGATCGAAGGATTGATGTTTGATCAGGTCGGGACTAAATATTTGCAGAAATTTCTGCCATAAATAATATCAAAAAAGAAATTTTATTAAAATTACTTTCGGGTCGAATCCCTCGTAGCCGCACTGGGACTGCCTTAATATCCTGACGGTCTCCGGAGTACGAGGTTGCACCCTCAGCAGCTGGACGATGGGCCGACACTTCTTGATGTTGATGCAGGTACCCACACTCCTGTTCGGAGTAAAGCATTCCCATTCATTGAGTTCTGCAAAAAAAAATAATTCTGTCAATTAAGTTTACGTTGATAGTGCACCAAGTATTATAAAAACCATCCAGTTACTCCCGAAAATTTCAAGTCGTTTACAAAAATCAAGATGTCCACACCCCGCAGCATATTAATAAAAAAGAAAAAATATATAGGACTAAGGTGGATACCCTGGGGCAGCCCACTAGTGCATGGAAACTGTCTGATATATGATGACAAACGATATCTTTTCCGAAAAAGTGCGGTAAGTCAAATAGCTCAAGGGCCACCAACACCCGAATGAGACAGCTTTTTAAAAAGCGCATTGTGTGAGACTTTATCGAAAGCCTTACTATAATCAATATGCGACATAATATTGTACTATTCACCTAAAATTCTTCGAGAAGATTATCTACTCTCGATGTCCTGTGTAACCACGTTACTACTGATATAAACTCTAGAGCATGAATCCATGTTGCTGCGGAACGAAATTTACTTCTTGATTTTTTACTTCAACCGTTCTTTCATTCATACGCTATATGTAAGAAAAATATGTTTTTAATTGCCAAAATGAAGTACCTACTTTTTTCACAATTTTCAGTTTTAGGTGAAAAGGTGGAAAATTGAAAAAAATAAAACTATAAAAAATTAATTAGCTCGAAAACCAAGGGCATTCCGATGTATATAGGTGATATAATATCATTAGATGAGTTGTGAAAATGTCAAAAGAAGGAAGGCATTAAAAATATCCGTTACATAGCTTGAAACCGCAATTCATTCATTTCCAATGTAATTCCATGAAATATGTACATAATGGGGAAGACCAACAACAATGAGTTGAACAACATGAAAAATAACGGTAAGTACCTACAGAATCGACATAATCATAACCCTATTCTCTATTTCTTTTAGAGTGGACAGATTCACCTATCTGGGGTCACTGATAACAGATACTAATGAAATCAGCTTCGAAATCAGCCAAAGAATTGTCTCAGCCAATAGATGCTATTTTGGTCTTCAAAAGCTCTTTAGATCTAAGCTGCTCTCAAGAAAGTCAAAGGAGCAACTGTATAAGACCATGATCCGGCCGGTACTCACATACTCCGCGGAAACCTGGCCGCTGAGTAAACGTGACGAGCAAAGGCTTGACATCATTGAACGGAAAATACTGCGAAGAATCTACGGACCAGTCAGAGATGGAGAACACTGGCGCATTCGGTATATAGGCTGTTAGCACACCTCCGCCGCGAATTGCGGCACACGGAACTGCAGAAAGCGAAATCGCAGGTAGTGTTAGTACACTAGCGGGTAAACGAGTAGCGAAAGAGAAAAATGCACATAAGTAAGTATTCTATGGTTATGTTTTGTTGGGAAATATAAATAATTAAAACCACAATATTATTTCACATTTCATATATATTTTTAAATATTACAACATTAACAACGTTTTTACTTACAATTTAGAAAATATGCACATCCAACTTCTGCAAACCATCCCACAACAAAACGCAATTAACGTTTTCCATTTGTCATTTCTATGGAAAACATGACGATCGCTTCAATTTCGCTCCAAAATTCTGTCGATTTTGACAACTTCAAAAGCGGGCGGAATGCGAAACACACGGATCCGCGAAATATCAGGCGGAGGTGTGAATACAATTTGAAGTAATCTATGGCGAAACACCGCAAGAGAGAGATGAATGTATAGAAAACAGTAAGAGTTTGAGCATGCTATCTCACTCTCAACATGGCGCGCAGAAACTGACAGATGTGACCGTCGTCGCTTCGGCTAATCCGCAGCGGAGGTGTGCTAACGGGGATAACCGCGAACTTTATGAAATATATGATGATGTCAACGTCGCAAAATTCATAAAGCTCAGCCGACTCCGCTGGCTGGGCCATGTTCAAAGATCGAGCGAACCGTCCGTCCTCAAGGAAGTTTTCTGTGGGAGACCTGCTGGAAGGAGGAGCATAGGGAGACCCAGACTGCGATGGCTGGACGGAGCAGAAAGAGACCTCGGACTGATGGGGGTGGACGATCGGCGGAGCATGGCGGGGGACAGGGTGGCATGGAGGTGTCTTCTGGAGGAGGCCAAGACCCACACAGGGTTGTAGCGCCACGAATGTATGTATGTATGTCTATTCTCTATTTCTGGAGAGAATGACCAAAATAATATAGGTACGAATTCGACACTTTTTTTGCGACATTAAAGGCAGTTAGTTCGTTGCGCTTTCATCTAATAAAAGCGCTTTTCAGTCAGATGTAAATGATGGGTGTGTGATAAGCGGTTATGGCCCGCCTTTAATTCAGCAAAAAGTTTCAAATGCGTACAGTTTTTTTGCTCATTCTCTCCAGAAAAAAATAGTATAAATTGATTAATCGGTACAGACTCCTCCAAACAATAAGAAGACTATGAGGAAAGTGTTTGGGGAGCTGGTGCCGACTGGGATGAAGAAGTGTGGATAGCAGGAGACAGGGCAGAAAGGCGAAGTCTTGTGGAGTCCATATGATCCATCTAGAGAGGGGACATGGAAGAAGAAGATTTCTGTCCTCTGGAAAGGTTTTGCTGCTAGTTTTTAAATGTTATTACAAAATATAACATTACTTTATCGACCTCTGTAGCCTAGTGGTAGAAGCTTAGATTTTAGACCAAGAGATCCCGGGTTCAATTTCCGATTGGGTCATAGTTTTTCAAAGTATTTTTACCCGGGGTTCACCTGTCTTGGTGTTTCTACCAGTTGACTGGGAAAAATTGCCTCCGGCTATACGGACAACATTTATACAATACAATACTCCCTTTTTGACTCCACTTAGGTCTTTGCTTAGAGAAGTGTTAATTATTGTACTTTGTGTATGACGTTGTGAAAGTGTATTGTGATCAATGACATGGAAACTATTGGATACACAGTTTGGGCATTCACAAAAAAGGATCGAAATAGTGACCTTAAGCACGTCACCACTTAATTCATGTACCAAATCACTAAGCTACCGAACAGTTCATGAGAGAGCAATTAATTATTGATGAAAAAATATATACCTACCTATTTTAAGAGGACCATAAACTTGAGAATTGTAGACTGATAATTTTAACAGCAAACAAAACATCGTCAAAGACTCGTCACAATCTTTTGATCACTTTGTAGATATTGTGTTGGATGACGTCTAGGCACTAGGCAGTGATGGGTCTAATTATTATTAGTGTGATGTATGGGAATATCGTTGAAGATCAAATAATTATTGTTGGAGACAAAAAAAACAGGAAAAATCTTGGTATTTTCTTCAAGGACTAGCTTCCCCGACAGATGTTGCGCAGTGCGCTGTCTTTACTATGAATATTGAAATCGAGTTTGTATAATGATAAATTAATCAAAATTAAGTAGGTGCCTATTTAACCAAATCGAGCTCAATGGAGAGCTCTTGTTGCCTCCCTATGATTCTGATCCGCGCCGACCGTCGCAAAGAATTTTACTATACAAAGCAAGAACCCGCTTTCCGGCATACCCATTTAAATGCATTGAAACCATAGACATCATTCTTTGCGAATATGTAACAACTAATGACCTATTCATATCGTATATAAAATAAAGAAAAAATAACAACTAATGACTCTAACAATTCATTACTGATGTTCGATTTTTAAATGGAACAAACCACTACGGGCTTACAACGTCTTCTACTGTCTTTCGAAGACTGGCTTAGTGTGATCACTTTACGTTAACAACGATCGTCATTAGGTGGTAATGTTTATGTCTCCGAAACTCCTAATGATGAGATGAGTGAAAAATATCAGATAGTAAAATGACAGATCGTTGCACTGTCGTCACATTAAAAAGATATTCAAGGGTGGGGTATGATAAAAAGTTTCAATTTCGTATAATCATTTGGTGATTCTCTCCGGTAATAGAGTATACCTACACGGTAAACACCAATAACAACAAGTTGTTTGTTTTGATTAAGTTTGTTTGTTTGATGCTGTTGAGTCACCAGGTGGGAATCTAGCGATTAATCGCTCAGGTGACGCCTGTAATTTGTTATACTATTAGAAGTCTCGATGGCTACCATCAATTTTAATAAGCAATTCATTGATATTATCTTCTTCGTGAATTGCCACTCCCAATTGTGAGTAAAGCCTAGTTCATTCTTGGCCTAGTAGCGAGTAAATTAGTGGCTAATTAACTCGCTATTCGAAATCGTTCACACTATAATATTCGAGTGAAGTTCATCAATGAGAAGGGATAACGGAAAATTAACGGCCGGTTTCAATAACCTATCCGTAGTAATCAGTTAAACGCTATCCGTCAATTAACCGCAGTTAATATTCTATCCTTATCCGCGTTTCAATAAACAAACAACAGATAGATAGTATTTATGTCAGTTACCATGGAAACTATCCGCGTTTGATCATAGAAACTGTCAATACTTCGTCCATGTCAATTTTCGAAAATACGTCAGAGTTTCAATATTAACAATATTACTATTGTCTATGGACAATATAATAATATCTATGCGTCACAGAGACGCAACATTCGCCCATCATTATTTTTCTCGTCTCGTCTTCGTATATTGTTTATAAGAAAATAATTTATAAAAAATAAATCATTTACGACGGTTTTGGTTAACCGAAACCTGACAAGAAAATCTTTGTTCGACAATATCGACATGAAATTTATCCGTGAATATAACATCCGGGGTTCTTCGTCCTCGTCAGAGTCGAAGACTCCGTCTTCAAATAACTCCAAATCGCTCTCGTCACTTGAAAAAGCCATAATTTTCAAAAAAACTTGTTGCTATACCAAACACTTGCCGTCAAAATCGGGGGATAGGAAAAACAAACCGCCGAAATCGGGGGTTAGTAAAACCATATAAAAAACAGTAATCACAAATGTCACAAGCTACTAGAGATAGGTTATTGAAACGCTTTATCGCCGATTTCTATACAAATCATATAACGAAAGATAGATAGAAAGTTTAGATAGAAATTCTATCTATTTATTATTTATTGAAACACCAAAGTGTAAAGATAGATAGATTTTTAACCATTGGTAGGTTAAGATAGGTAATTGAAACTGGCCGTAAAACGAACAATAAATTATTCTCAAAACAATGCAGTTAGGTGACATCGCTGATGTCTATCGATAGACTAACACTCCTTACATTTAAATGTTTTGTATTGATTAAATGACTAATCTATACCTACTTATAATATAAAAGAAAGTCGGCTTAGTACGAACACTTATAACTCGGGATCAACTGAGCAGATTCTTCCAATGTTTGATTTATTGGATTCTTCAGATAACAGAATAACTACTAAAAAGTTGAAAAAAAATGCATAAGAAATAATATAAAGTATAATGATAAAGTAAGTATGGAACGGATTTCCTGCGACGCTAACACCATCTATGAAAAATTCTATAACAACGAAATTATTGTTGACTTGACAACCATTGACATTAAGCATATTGCTACGCAGTTTTTTTGATGGGTTTTTTTCGAGGTTTCAGAAATAATTTTGTAACAATTCAAACATATTATTTTAACCGTATTTTTGTATAAATTATAAATTCGAAATCAATATTCATAGTAAGGACTACTTACAGGACAATGTCTGTCGGGGAAGCTAGTTTCAAAATAAAGTATATAGGTACCTAATAATAAGTTGTTTCACTTTAGTGCCATTAACGCCATTTTTGTTGCAACTAATGAACTCGACTAAAACTATAGGTTTATACAAGCGTAGCCAGTGCGTTTTTATTCGCCAGTGACGCGTGGTAGAGGTCGCTAATCGCTCGAAAAAATATATATAACAAAGAGGATCGACTCGACAAAGCTACCGGCTAATCTACTCGAATAAATTTTAGGAGGTCGAACACAAAATGAATCTGAGCTCACTCAAAGTGAACACAAATACACTCTTTGGCTCTTTCACAGTGGGTATGTTAATTATACCTAAAGCTAGTCGGCACTTGGGATCGAACCCATATAACTGATTTTTAGGAAAATCAAACATTGAATCACTCTCTTCTATGCTTTTCGTCTGACAGGTCCGACAAAAAAAATGGAAAATTAATTTAATTTTTGATTTAAGAATGTATGTTCAATTCTTTACTACTATGAAGATGCTGTAAGTATTCTACTAGTGCCGTGAAACGAGTTAAGATTAGATAAGTAGGTATATTAATAATAGCTGTGTAATTAATTAATAATATTATGTTAAGTCGCAAACAGGAAAATCATTGCAATACGCAGGCTCGGACGCTGAAGGCTTAACATTTATTACTATACCTTAACACTCTACATTGTGTGTGTATACATTGATTGCAGATTATATAGGTACATACGTACCAGTGACGTACGAAAATCTTGTGAATATCACAAACATAAAATTTCATATTATTATTTATTTATTTATACGGCACTATGTGCCTTTAACAAATTAAAAATTACAAGTTACATAAAAATGATTACAATTTAGGTAGGTACAACAAAAAGAATATGTACAATGGTAGTAGAAAATATTCAACAATTCGATACTAAATAAAACACAGACACCAAATAAATTCAGGTCGGCAAAGTAAAGTATTTAGTAGTATCAGAATAGGATTTGCAGCAGATTGAACAGACAAACATATACATTAAACTTATTTTAAAGAAACAAAATATTTAGTTTTTTCCACAATTTTATTCAGCTAACCGGTTTTCGAAGACCGTACGTCTTCTTCGTCAGGCTAGTAGATGTTAACTAAATTACAAAAAGTGATCCAACAGAAAATAGAAGCTATATAAATCAAAATTAGAGAGACAAAACAATATTATTCTTACACACTAGAAAGAGACAGAAACAATGCGAGTGGTCAAACAAAGGCAAGTAAAGATGTTATTAAGTGCTCCAAAACAAATTTTTAAACGGAGAGAGTTAATAACGCTACCTTAATGCAGAACTATCCTAAGTATCTCAAGAGTAATTTTTGACAGGAGCAGTTTAAAGTTTGACATATGGTCATAATAATTAAAATATTTTTAAAATTCAACCCAACTTTTGACATGCATTAGTACATTGTACATGTTAAAACTCACATTTATTGAAACAATTGTTATCTTTATTTAACATTTTTTATTTTATATTTTCACTACATAGTGAAATTCTGCAGGAGATTAAAATTAATGCATTAACAATCACGGTGTCATCTATTTAGGATCAAAATGTTTATGAGGAATTGGTAAAAAAAATAATCAATGTGAGATGGGATATTTCTGCACATAATATATTGGTCTATGCTCGACATTTCCTCATACTCAACTCAATTTGACCAAAACATGAACTTAGGATAGTTCTGCATTAAGGTAACGATAATAACAAAAGACATTGTCGTTAATACATAGTACCTAATCCATACTTCGAAAACTGATTCTATATTATTATTATATTTAAAAGAGAAAGTTTTTGTTTATATTTTTTTTTTCCGAACATAAATACATAGCTGTATGACAAAGAATGTAATAAGAAAGAGGAGACAGGGGTGGAGAACTGATACAAAAAAAAAATAATAATAATAATAATAATGTTGAATAATCTAGCATAGACCTCCAAATAAAAAATATATATTATAACAAAACTATAAAATTATTTTATCTTGTACAGAGACTTAATATGTAATGTATTATACATGACATGGAGCAAAAAAAAAAAAAAAAAAAAAAAATATTAATATTATTAGTATTATATAGTAGTAGGCGTATTATGTAAATTATAGAAATGTTTTATCGTGTACAAAACAATAGGCAATTTATTATACAGGGTTTAAAACTACTATCCAAAAGCAACCTATTATACAAGACCATTTATTGTACAAAAAAATAATAATAATAAGTATATAGGCCATAGGTATATTATGTAAATTAATGGAGATATTTTATCGTGTACAAAACAAAGGCAATTTAATATACTGGACATAAATTTAATGTACAAGGCTTAAAGTAATAATAATAATAGTAATAAATATATAGGACATAGGTATATTGTGTAAATTAATGGAGATATTTTATCGTGTACAAAACAAAGGCTATTAGATATACAGGACTTAAAACTACTCTCGCGAACACTTGTTTTGAGTATGAATACCTACGTATCCTAAATGAATTATCACAAACACAAACACTGATTTAGGTAGGTATGAATATCCGTATCCTAAATGAATTTTCACAAACACAAACACTGATTTAGGTAGGTATGAATATCCGTATCCTAAATGAACTAACACAAACACTTGTCGAAGATAATATTATGTAGGTATATCCCATATCTTGTCGACGCTGCCGACTGGGCTGATGTGGTGTAGTGGAGGCCAAATGTTCACCATCCCTGGAGTGTATCTGAAACAATAATACAGCGGTGCGGTATCAAAGGCCATAAGGGAGAGAACACGAAAAAGTGATAATGTTAGGATCAATTATTATTATCAAAGAATAATCAGAATTTTGGTATTGGCTTTAATAGGGGCGATGAGTTTTGTAAGTCTAATTGGTCATTGAGTATGATTTTGTTCCTATCCAGTTTTAATTTATTGATTTCTATAGTCTCTAATCTATCTAATACTCTACCTTTATCGCACTTATGTAAGATTTTGACGTCTGTGTCCCAATTGCAAACATGATTATGGTTATTCAAGTGTTCTGAGAAAGAAGATTTATCATTCTTTAATCTATAACTAGCTTCGTGCTCTTTTATTCTGCTTTTAAAATTCCTGCCCGTTTGTCCAATATATGACGCATTACAATTACTGCATGATAACATATACACTCCACTATTGTCAAACTTGTCTACTCTATCTTTATTATTTACTAGATGTGTCCTTAATGAGTTTTTGTTATAAAAAGCTATTCGTTTCTTATTTCCTTTAACAATTTTTGACACCTTCTGTGAAATTCTCGGTATGTAATGTAATTTAGCCCATTTTTCACTGTCTGATTTTTGTATTATATTAAGCCCCGGTGCTATCAATTTTACTGATCTTTTCCTTATTTTACGTTCTAATAATTTAATTATACCATTAACAGGGTAACCATTGTTTTTTGCTAATACTTTAATTGTGTTGATTTCTTTGTTATAATTCTCTTTAGATAAAGGTAACTCTAGTAATCTGTGTAATAATGAATGAAATACTGACATTTTATCATAAAATGTCATAAAATGTCATAAAATGTCAGTATTTCATTCATTATTACACAGATTACTAGAGTTACCTTTATCTAAAGAGAATTATAACAAAGAAATCAACACAATTAAAGTATTAGCAAAAAACAATGGTTACCCTGTTAATGGTATAATTAAATTATTAGAACGTAAAATAAGGAAAAGATCAGTAAAATTGATAGCACCGGGGCTTAATATAATACAAAAATCAGACAGTGAAAAATGGGCTAAATTACATTACATACCGAGAATTTCACAGAAGGTGTCAAAAATTGTTAAAGGAAATAAGAAACGAATAGCTTTTTATAACAAAAACTCATTAAGGACACATCTAGTAAATAATAAAGATAGAGTAGACAAGTTTGACAATAGTGGAGTGTATATGTTATCATGCAGTAATTGTAATGCGTCATATATTGGACAAACGGGCAGGAATTTTAAAAGCAGAATAAAAGAGCACGAAGCTAGTTATAGATTAAAGAATGATAAATCTTCTTTCTCAGAACACTTGAATAACCATAATCATGTTTGCAATTGGGACACAGACGTCAAAATCTTACATAAGTGCGATAAAGGTAGAGTATTAGATAGATTAGAGACTATAGAAATCAATAAATTAAAACTGGATAGGAACAAAATCATACTCAATGACCAATTAGACTTACAAAACTCATCGCCCCTATTAAAGCCAATACCAAAATTCTGATTATTCTTTGATAATAATAATTGATCCTAACATTATCACTTTTTCGTGTTCTCTCCCTTATGGCCTTTGATACCGCACCGCTGTATTATTGTTTCAGATACACTCCAGGGATGGTGAACATTTGGCCTCCACTACACCACATCAGCCCAGTCGGCAGCGTCGACAAGATATGGGATATACCTACATAATATTATCTTCGACAAGTGTTTGTGTTAGTTCATTTAGGATACGGATATTCATACCTACCTAAATCAGTGTTTGTGTTTGTGAAAATTCATTTAGGATACGGATATTCATACCTACCTAAATCAGTGTTTGTGTTTGTGATAATTCATTTAGGATACGTAGGTATTCATACTCAAAACAAGTGTTCGCGAGAGTAGTTTTAAGTCCTGTATATCTAATAGCCTTTGTTTTGTACACGATAAAATATCTCCATTAATTTACACAATATACCTATGTCCTATATATTTATTACTATTATTATTATTACTTTAAGCCTTGTACATTAAATTTATGTCCAGTATATTAAATTGCCTTTGTTTTGTACACGATAAAATATCTCCATTAATTTACATAATATACCTATGGCCTATATACTTATTATTATTATTTTTTTGTACAATAAATGGTCTTGTATAATAGGTTGCTTTTGGATAGTAGTTTTAAACCCTGTATAATAAATTGCCTATTGTTTTGTACACGATAAAACATTTCTATAATTTACATAATACGCCTACTACTATATAATACTAATAATATTAATATTTTTTTTTTTTTTTTTTGCTCCATGTCATGTATAATACATTACATATTAAGTCTCTGTACAAGATAAAATAATTTTATAGTTTTGTTATAATATATATTTTTTATTTGGAGGTCTATGCTAGATTATTCAACATTATTATTATTATTATTTTTTTTTTTTTGTATCAGTTCTCCACCCCTGTCTCCTCTTTCTTATTACATTCTTTGTCATACAGCTATGTATTTATGTTCGGAAAAAAAAATATAAACAAAAACTTTCTCTTTTAAATATAATAATAATATAGAATCAGTTTTCGAAGTATGGATTAGGTACTATGTATTAACGACAATGTCTTTTGTTATTATTAACTCTCTCCGTTTAAAAATTTGTTTTGGAGCACTTAATAACATCTTTACTTGCCTTTGTTTGACCACTCGCATTGTTTCTGTCTCTTTCTAGTGTGTAAGAATAATATTGTTTTGTCTCTCTAATTTTGATTTATATAGCTTCTATTTTCTGTTGGATCACTTTTTGTAATTTAGTTAACATCTACTAGCCTGACGAAGAAGACGTACGGTCTTCGAAAACCGGTTAGCTGAATAAAATTGTGGAAAAAACTAAATATTTTGTTTCTTTAAAATAAGTTCGAAGTATGTTCCACCAAGTAGCCACGGTCGAAAAGATAAATTATATACATTAAAGGATAGATTATAAATAAAGTTGAATAGATGGATTGAAAATAAAGTGTAATAGATAGATTATGTTATGTTGGTATATAACGTGTATATCTGATAATAAAAGAATAGATACTATGAGACGACCGCAGGTCAACATGATCCAGAGAGCTATGGACATTTAAACTCCAGCCAGGAGCCCAGGCAGACCACCCGCCATATGGTTGTCGAGCATAGAATAGAGACCTCAAGGAAAGCTAAGTGCAGCCAGAGATGGCGTTCGATGGACAGTCTTGACGCAATAGGACAAGGAGAGCCGACCCCAAATAATGGGACAAAGGCGAAGGCAAAGAAGAAAATACTAGATACTCGAGATTACAAGATTTTTTCTGGAAATATTGGAACAGGTACGAATTTTTAAATAAAAAAATGGTTTAAAAAACTCTCATGAGTATAATCGGAAAGAATATCAGAGACAGAGTAAGAAACGCGAAGGTTTATATAAATATGTGAGGTATGGATATGGCGACATGAGAAGTGCACATGTGATTCTTATGTTTTTTTCTTCAGTATTTGTGTGTTCTTCCTCCCATCAGGGTCCCGAAGCCGAGGAAGACCCTCTCATACTGTGTTCCGCTCCTTCGAAGTAGAGCTGAGGAATTTAGACATGGTGTGGGAGGAGGTCATAAACATGGCGCAAGATCGAGCGCAATTGAGAGCTCTTGTTGCTTCCCTATGCCCCTAAGTAGGGCGTAAAGGGAGTTTGGATTGGATTTGTGTGTACAATAATTTAGAACTAGTGGTGTAAAAGGAGCAAGCTGCTTTGTCACAGGATAGTAATATTTTTTTGTTATCTATGTGTATAAACAGCACGCTACTGCTTAAGACACACCCATACAACTAACCGATAGCTCGAGTAAGGTCAGCAAGGACATGGAAACCAGATGCACACTTGCACGCCGGAGTTCCATAGCGTTTATGACTCTTCTGCACTGACCGAATTCTGGCTTCTATCGAGCTACATAGCTCATTACGTAGTAAAATTCTAATTTTCAATGTTATAGAAAGAGTTTTATTTCATGCGGTATCCAATCTACGCTAATTTACACTAAATGTCAAGATTCACTGTCTTTTTCCCGGTATCATTATTATACTGCCGGCAGTGAAAGAGATAAACATTGTAGGTACTATTTGTACCTACTTGCCTCAAAGAATACTGCGTTCGTAATGCTAAATGCGTTCTTGTTCAAGGAGCAGGAAATACTAACCGTGCCCTGTAGGCCTAAACACATTCACACCAATGGAGGATATCATTGCGTGTGATTTGAAGGACACACCCTTAAATTTATCAAATCCTGTTTCACCACCGATAATAATTGGGGTACAAGATCGGGTTGATGAATGGAAAGTGTCTCCACGGTCGATTCTCCGAAACTTTAAATTCATCACATTTAAGTATTGAAGATTTAGCGAAACGGAAGGTTTTGTCTGTGCAATACAAGACCAGGTCATCGTCACTAATAATAATAAAAAGTATATAATTAAAACACCTGATATAATTGACAAAAATAATGTCGTGCATGTGGCCAAACGGGAGAAACACTCAGACATATTTTGTCTGGGTGTCCTCTCCTGTGTGGTTCCGAGTATCTGCACAGACATGAAATAAATATGGTTTGCTCGATTTTGAAGTACCTTATTACAGGTACACCCCGATTTCGGTAATGCAAAACAATAACATAAAGTTAACATAACGATTAACGCAAATCGTCCGGACATTGTATTGGTTGATCGTAGGAACGGGATAACGTATCTCGTGGATATCACTGTACCGTATGACGAAAATTTGAAAAAAGCCGAGAAAGACAAGATAATTAAATATCTTGATCTTGCTCACGAAATCAAGGATATGTGACACACAACAACCACCCACACAATACCTATAGTGATATCGACGAATGGAGTTATTCCTAAGTCTCTTAAGCATCGTACTCACTTACGCCGCGAACGTGTGACATTGCATCAATTCAATCGAAAGGTAAAGTGCATTCGTGATTCGAAGAAGCGAACGCGAGTGGAGCACATGCTTCCTTTTGATAAAATTGATATAATGATACACGTTCGCGGCGCAAGTGAGTACCGAGCCTTAAAGACAATCTAGGGAAACTTGACATCTGTTGTGGTCTCAGATATGCCATCCAAAAGGCAGTTCTGTTGTCCTGATGTAGGATGTTAAGAAGGTTCCTTTCTCTGTAGTTCGAAGATCTCTCGTGATTACATTACATCGTGATGTATCATGAGAGATAATACCGATATTTTTATGTTTAGTATATAGCATTGTATTTATTTTATTTTTTATTAATTTTTATACAATGATGTATGCTTTTTATATGATACTAGAGGTCCGCCCCAGCTTCGCACGGGTAGATAGATACTTAAAAATAATTTAGTTTTCATACAGATCCTTAACTTTTTCAAAATATTTTATAGCATATGTTAATCCGGAATAATTATTGCATTGCAATGTATCGTGTCACGTCACTTTACCACCGTGACTACTTTGCGCGGTATTTCTACTAAACTTGACAATATGACACCCCTCAGTCCCCTCCCCGCTCCCTTACGCACTCTGCATCGGATAAGTTGAGATGATAAGAGACTATGCTTTTTTTCCAATACTCACATTTTTAAACTCGTGATAACTTTTGAATGGAATGTCCGAATTGAATAATTCAAAAAGTTATACAAACATATTGAAGCAGACTTGAATATGAACTAATTTATTTTAATAAGGAGTAATACCAAGATACCAATAAAGAGCCTTTTATAGAGGTGACATTTTATTGATTTTTTTTAAATAAAAAAAACACTTATTGTGGCATAACTATAATAGTTAGACATATGCTGTCGCGATACTTTTTGTAAATAATGATGTCTTCTACAAAATTACTAGTTTTCACAGCGTTCGCGATAAAAAGAATATTTTAGGTAAATTTTTTACACCTTGGGTTACATTATTGAAGTTTTCGTAGGTTACCCAATTTTTTTTTGGAAATTAAATATAGCCTATGTTCACCGCCGATATTGTAGCTTCCCAAAAGTGAAAGAGTTTTTCAAATCGGTTTAGTAGTTTTGGAGCCTATTCGATGCAAACAAACAAAAAAATCAAATCTTTCCTCTTTATATATTAGTATAGATGATATATTGTGATTTATTGAATAAATGATTTAAAATAATAAAAAAACACTTTTTTGGTAAAAAGATAAAAGAATAATGAACCAAAATTGGCGGGCTTAGTGCCTGGGGCAATTTCTTCCAACCAACCTATCTCATCTAAGAAAACAGAGCATTATTTTGATCACTTTATGTTTGCAACGGTATCGCATATTTCGTCGATATATTATTTCCCGCTGACACTTTTATTGTCAACTAATATTGCCATAATATTTTCCGTTTTTGGATTTGTTGTGTCATATGTATGAAAATTTGGGGGTTAGAGTGTTTCGATAAAAATACTGAGCTACGAACGAACATAACCAATTCCAATTATGTATTTGCAAATAACCTCTACTCTGGAGGGTTTCTCAACCATTTTAGTTTCGAGTAATAAATTGGGACAAAATTCAATTCACTTTTTGATAATATATATGATTAATGATTTAAATGTTTTTACAGTAAACAAAAAATGCCAATCACATACATTTTGTTTTTACTTGGGTCATATTATTATTATTATTCTAACGCAATGATAAGGAGTAAAATACCAAAACAAAATAACAATATATTAGTAAACATTAAATAATCAAAAAGATAGAAATGTCAAACTCACGTGCATGGGCCCCAGCGCACACCAGCACAAACGTCACAAGAAACAAACACCCACACATATTATTTTTTAAAAAAACAATTTAAAAATCACAATATATATTTTTTGGAGTGTGTTTGAACTTTATGAGTAGTTAATAATTGGCCCCGGAGCACATTTCAATAAGTTATCAGTGCTAAGCAGCGCGGATCGAAACACAATTCGCCGCCAATATAGCAGGTTCCATTTTTATCTATGTCTTCATTGACAGCAATCATTGCCTGCTCGTACCGTGGCGGGACACGATCTGCCAGCGAACGTCGGTGGCACGTCGGTGGCTACCGGGCGTCGCTTCGTGATAGCGCTCCGACGCCGACGCTGTCCCGCCATGAGTACAAAGACTATAATTATCGGGTCCAAGAAGCAAATCTTCTAATGACTTGCAAACAAACAGAAACTGCCATTTTTTGTTGATTTTTCAATATAGGTACGCGGACTTGCAAATAAATCATTAGACATTACATAAAGAAAGAAGCAGCCAATTGATGCATACGATTTTTAGAAGTAAATAATTAGTATAAAAAATTTGAACGTATCTCTTAAATCCACAACAGTTGATGCACAATGCAATCCTGATACCATCCATGATGTATGGGAGTGAAATTTGAACATGGACGAAAAATCTGGAGGTTGGAATAAATGCTGTAGAAATGAGATCACTGCGTAGGATATGCGGAAAGAGACTAATTGATAAGGTGAGGAATGAGAATATTAGAAAGGAATGTGGAGTGGATGTTAGCATAATGACTAGAATGAAAGTGAATAAATTAAAGTGGTTTAGGCTGGCTTAGAGAGAATGACTAAAAGGATATATAAATCTGAAAGAATAGGTGCACGCAGACGAGGCCGACCTCGAATGACATGGTCCGACCATATCGGTTCAGTTTTAGAGGAGGGCCAAGTCAGGAGCAAAAGGAATAGAAGAGCATGTATGCGGAATGTTACGCGTTTGGTGGAAGCGGAAGAGGTTTGTTTGGATAGGAAAGAATGGAAGACCGTACTCTCTACCTACCCCTTCGGGGAACAGCGTGATGGGTAAAAAAAAATTGAACCACGACACTCTCCTAGTGATGTTTCGAAGGCTGGCTTAATGTGTAATTGGTTGCTTGTTAAGACTATGATTACAATTTTCTTCTTATGAATATAATGTTCTCTGCTGGATAGTGGATAGCCCTGAGGGCCGCATCACAGGTACTTGCTTGAACGCCCATGACCAGCTCTATTGCTTTCAAATTAACATTTAGCTATTCATCCGATTTAAGTTATTTTACAAGTAGTGAAACCTAACGTAGATATTGAGCTTCATATCAATATATTCTTCTTCTTCGATGTTACTGCGGCTCGTCTATTTGTCACCTGCAGAAGCTGTGCCACATCCTTTCTTTCTCCAATTTGAACCTCAAGGATTTTTTTATATAATAACCCTTGACGATGGCATTATATGCATATGCCCTGCCCACCACAGCCTATCACCAACAGAGCCTGGGAGATATGTAGATATTATATAACTTTTTGTTTTATTTATTTCTACAGGTTTCTCCATCATTCGTGAGATCAGTGCCCGTAGACAAATTCAAATTGGCGTTCGACTACAAACGAAGATTTCGCTAATGTATAGTACGAAAAAATTAACTGTCCACTGGATGGATAACAGTTAATTTTCTTCCTACTCTACATTGTCGAAGAATTCGCTTGTAGTCGATCGCCAATTTGAATTTGTCTAGGCCAGCAGGAACGCAACGATCTCCTCTCAAAATGTATCCAATATCTCTGCAGCTTCCAATTATTCAAATTCACAAAATAAACCTGAACTTCCACGAAATGTTATTACCTATTTGGAAAATAGTCTTTCCGTTGGTCGTAAGCAGACTTATATCTTGGCAAATCCTGCGGGGCATAATGACAACAGTTAGAAGCAGGTAAAACCTGTCTATAATGTCTAGTTCTGGCAGAATGGCCAATCGGCGTTGTGCACACCCAGCAGGGTGACGCATCTTTCTACGAACCGACGGTAATTGCTTGCAAATAATTTTTGTGAATGGAGATCGACAGCTCATGTAAGTTTTGTTGGTGTGGAATTACCCACGTAGGTATTACTCTGAATGCAATTATTTTGTATCTGGCATAGAGAGCAATCTTTAACAAAGAATCTGCACGTCGGACAGACCTGTTGTAGAAACACAAGCTCAAAAACTATTACTTACATAATAAAATAATTTCAATCCCATTACCATCAATTCATGGACGTGGACAAAGAGAGGTATGTGGTACAAACGCAGTAGAGTTTGTACGGGATATGTGGTTAACCTCTGCAGAATACGGTAAGACACGAGACTATTGGAAAGGAATTGGGTTTTAGAATTAGGGTTTTAAAAGATGAGGTTGAAACGATTTTAGGCACCTTAAAGGAATGGATACAAAAAAAGAAAAAAAATGATAAGGTTGAAAGGAAAGATGTAAAACGGTGTTGTCGATCGAAAACGACATGGATCAAACACACCGATTCTGTCCTCAAGTAAGGCCAAGCCAAAAGCAAAAGAAATAGAGGATAAAGCGCAAATAGATTGCCTGGATAGAAAAGAGTATAGGACTATTCTCTCTGCCTGCCCCTTAAGGAAGACAAACTTCCCTGTTTTTCGAAAGGGTAGAGTAATAAATTCTCAGAAAATGTAATTAAAAAGATTCACTTTAATGACAAAGACGAAATTTGAAGGTTAAAATTTTTAGATATCTGGAATTATCCTGATCATGACCAAATATGAGACATCAATAACGAAAGAGTGACAAAGGATGAAAAGTGTGCAAATCTCTATCGAAAAGTAAGTTTATGGCGAAAAAGAGTCAAAAGCTTGCTTGAAGATAATGCTTATTAAAATCTTTATTTTAAGGAGCTAGCTAAAAGCAACAAGTAGTGATAAAATCGTTTCTAAGAGCGTTATCTTTTGTGTTTTTAGTTGGTCAACTCTGAACAAAATGGCACATGCTATTGACCAAAAAGTTGTGTTTTGTTTGTTATCACATCACATAAGAGATTATTACGCGAGTGTCCACAGTTCTGGCCAACTAGTGCCACCACCATACATTTTCAGAGAGATAGGACGGACGCATTGGTAACAGTCCAACACATATACGAGTAGAGACACTTATTTTTTTATGAGTCCAAGTGCCTTTGATCAAAAACCACAAGAGTGCTTCCTCGTTGGTCGCACCACCTCTGTGGATAATGTCTGTACAATCTTATGTAGTTACCTGATTGTTTAGGTCCATTATTATTGTCATGCGAGAATGGCACAGGCGGTCCTCACTAAGCGTCCGCAAACGCAAACAATTTACAGTTATTAGATTTTTGTTGTCTTTTATAGATGAGTCACAGCTATCTCTTCAAATGCTTTACCATTATCTTTATGTATTACGAATTTCTTTTTGCATTATTTGCCTTTCTCTTTATTTGTATCCAATTTTTTCTTCTTCTTCTCTGGTTTCAATCCTAAGATTGGTTTGCAGCAATTCTCTCAATTCTTCTCCTCCATTCTACCCTGTCTTGTGCAGCTCTTTACATATGACTGGCATCGTACGTCTACCAACAGGTCCTCCAGGTACTCTCGGCGTGGAAGTCCCCTGGAGTTTGCGTTCCCCCTTTTTTTCTACTCCATGCCTTCGTTTAACCTCTTGCCAATATTGCCTTGCTAAACTGCCAATTAGATTTTTAAGAAACTGCCAATATCAAAAGTTCGCCTTCCCAAATATGCAAAGAAGATTTAAATAAATCGTGAACAGGTATTGAGTGTTGACGCTATACAAATAAGGTATTTATGAATATCTAACACCTTATAATATTTTCATCTAATAACTGTATCTCGTTTTCTTTTTCGTTTACCTTTTCCCTTCCGCGTTTTCTTCCCCAAAGCACATGTCATGAAGTTGTCAAATTTTTTCATTTTTTATCAGAATTCTTTTTTCCGCCAACAAATCTTTTCCCTATTTAATGAAAGCCTCAGCTTCTTTTACAAAAGTCTTATTTTTGTCTTTACAAGTTGTACCATTATCCATACTCGATTTACTTTCTCTGTGTGGTTCATCCCCTTCTTCATTATATCTTGTCTCCTTAGATCCTCGATATTTTGGGCAGAAGGTGTTCCTGTCTCTTCTGTTGATCTAGTTTTTTCTTCTTCAATACACCATACTTTTATGGCGAACGAGAAGAATTGTCCGGATTAAGAATTTTGATAGCAAAATATTCCTAAAAACAACGACTTTTGTGATAGATCTGCATGGATCTGTAGTTGAGAGGGCTCCTGTAGTCGCAGCCTTCAAAAGATCCTACGCCGGAGCGGTGAGCATTGGCAGTGAAGTGTCTGAAAGTAGCGGAACCGGTCGCGATGCTCGTCGGTTCGTACAAACTCGGTTTGTTTGTTTATTTGTTTTTATTAGCGCCTGCCGACTTGTGTCAACAAACATTGTAACAAGATTATCAAAAATAATCTTAGTTTATTTTTGAACCATTGTTATAGAAAGGTTCAATAATATAAACGTTTAGAACAGAGTGTCTTTTAATCAAACAATATTAGTTCCTTTGAGAGAGCTACTAGATACAAAAGTGAGAATCAATTTGATATTTTAGTGATTCCAGAACAAATATCTGGCAAATCGTTATACACGGTATGATCCCTGAGCTGTGATCTCCCTATTAGTGACACAATATTTTTTTATAGTTTTCGCCGAGATAAGGATATTATCGTCCACTTCCGTCCAAAACCCAGTGAATCGCAACACAAACTGACCTTGGGACATCAAATTACATTAAAAGAACAAGTGCGTATAATATTATTTTCTAGAAATCAACAATTATTATGGGATGCATTTCTGAATCGGCCCAATCTTTAAGACCATAAGAAAACCTGACGCTTGCTTTTCGAATTGGTCAACTTGAGTCCTGTTCGGCTTAGGCAGGACTTGAATTGAGCATACCGGCTTTGCTGAAATATTTGTATAGAAAATTGTGTTATGGACAAAATTGTCTGTTCATTTTAAATTCTAAAGTAGTGGTTGGTAGCCTAATGACAAAAACACTGGCTTTCGTTCCTCGTATTCGAAATCATGAATTCTCGGTTATTATCGCCAGATTTTACCCTTCTTTATCTTTATTACCCTTCCGTGGTTTCAATCATGTGGATTGGTGTTTGCAACAATCCTGATCAACTCCTCCTCAGCTTTTCTCGGTTCTCCGCTGTTCTCTTCAGTTCAATGCATGAACTGCACTCCACGTCCTGTCGAACTCCAATCGAACTCTCGACCATTCTCTTTAATTTGTACCTAGTAAGTGTTCGTGTCTCATTACATGTCCCAGCCATCTCGCGCGTCTTTCCAATATGGTGTTCAGTATTTACCATTCCTCCCAAACCCTCGCAAAAACCTCTTCAGACCTTCTTTAAACCCGGAACAAGAATTCCTATATATCAATCGGTCTCGGAAGCTCCGTTGTAGATTTCTAATATATTAGCCTGGATCAATTTTCGGTAGGTAGGTTAAATTAAGTGTTTTTTTTTTTCCACTTAAAATTTATAATCGAACTTAGTTTCATATCTCAAATTGAACGTGGCCGTTGAATGCTGGAAACTGCATAAAGGATAGTTCCTCGGGCAGAGTTGATCTTTTTTTAGGTTTTAATTTATAAATGAAATAATATGTTTTACAGATACTGCACCAGCTAAAGAGGCCAGTCTGGAGTGCTACCATGAACGTTGGGCTGTGAAACTCCAAATTGCAATCAAAATATCTCAAGATGTTCATCAGTCCAAATTTCTTGACAATCTGGGCGACGCTGCTGTGTGAGGTTGTCTTCGACGGATCAGGTTGGTCACTGGCAAAGTTTTAAAAAGCCGAAGTTTCCATGCGTTTACCAAATTTTAATATACCTCATTCACCTGCTCTTACACTCGGTCTGTATCGAAGGTCTGTGTTACTCCATTACTCCCAAATATTTATACTAGAGTAGACACATTTCACTTTTATTTTGCAGATGACAATCTCATGCGCACTTCTTGACGTTCGTTTTTAGGCATTTTAGGGGATTATTCTCAAGCCCAGAACACCATCTTTTCTGTTTACGGTTCTCTAAAATGATGATTGCAAAACATATATTTTGTCGCAGCACCCTTACGCACTATGTGATTCACATAATGCGTAAGGGTGCATATCCTTTTGCATTTTGTGATTCACGCATTAGGAACTACTCTTCTAGTCCCCTTAAAATTGAAGACTCTTAAAAACAAAAATGTATTATTTTCTAATTTAAATTATAATCAATTTACTAAACTTATGCCAATTGTATACTAACCAAAGCTGTACAAATCTAGTGCAAAATAATACAGTATATCGGCTATCGACTGCGAACAGAAACTTTGACACGCAACGGTTTTTTTTATTGTCTCTTTGGTAGTTCTTATAGCTAGGTCATAGCTTAGCGCGTGTGCTGCTGTCAACGATTCTCTTACATTTTAGCGCCAGACTTCTTTAGTCTCTTCCACAAAAAATGCAAGACAGGAATTTTAATATTCTAACGTCTCTAGACAAAATTGAAAGCTTTCGCGCTAAGTTGGTGTAGATCAGGCATGCTGTCAATGATTGGTAGTAGGTTCCTTATGAAATATTTCCAGACGTCACCCCTCTACCGATTCAGAAAAAGGTGCCAGTATTGATAATGAAACCCTTGGAGCTATGTATTAGCAGAAAACTGTTAATAATTATTAATTAGAATTCTATTACCATTTGCCACAACCTACTTATGCAAATTGCGGTAGATATATACAATAGCCACATGGGTGTTTCAGGAAGGGGGATGGAGAGTTTCGTTGGAAGGGGTGGGGGGTAATTAAAAAAATTATGGGTGTACCTCTGAAATTTCTTGATTTGGTAGGTGTACCTTGAACGCAAAAAGTTTGCGGAACACTGATCTAGAAAACCATTGCATTATAACAGAGCAATGTCTATAACCGCTTCCGAAAACCTAAGATGAAGCCAGACGCGAGTTATGTGGGAATGCCTTAAATTTTAGATGTAACTTCTTTGAATGATTTTCCAGAAGCTCTGCCCGCACCCGATAGAGACGAGTGTGATGCCGGACTTACTTGCTTACCACTGTCTCAGTGCTCCCTGGCACAAAATGAATACGAGACATCGTTTCCTTGCAGCAGTCATGGTGATGCCGTAGTCAAGATCTGCTGTCCAGTGGCCCAAATCGGGAAACTGGACAATAGAGGAGGTGATGCAACCACTAAAGCAACGACCCCCAAACCGAAGACAACCACAGCCTATACTCCATTTGTGAGTTATAATTTTGTGTTTATATCTCTCAAAATATTATGTCACATTTTTGTTAATGAGATAAGGAGGTAAAGAAATGTCTGAGGGAAGGGAAAGCGTCAAAAACTCATCACATACAATACCTAGTCTTCGACTATCTAAGGCTTGCGCTTTCGAAGCGAATATCCTCATATTATTTATTCGGGTATAGAATCAAATGTATTTGAATGGTTTCCATCGACTGTCTCTTTCCGTCTTGCTGTTTTTTTATGATCGCTTACAGAGAGATAGCGATAAAAACAATTACATAAATTAGTATCTAGAGATTTTTGAAAAAGTTATCTTAAAATTAGTAAACGAGGAGTACGTGTATTAGAAATAGTACGATCTCTTATCGAAGGAAGGACATTTGCAAGGGAACTCTCTTTCATTGCCTCATTTTATGAGGAAATGCCGCTTTCAGTACGTACTATTTTATAATTATTCAATGTTGTTATCTTTAGACTTTGGAGAACCAGTGGGAGAACGTCCCTGCCAATCTCAAGGACAAATTAAAGCTGCTACCCGAAGATTGCGGACGGCTGCCATTGGGTGACAGAATCGTGAACGGAATGGAGGCAAACATTGGAGATTACCCATGGATGGCGTTGATAGGATACACAGGTATTCATCAATAATTATTACTATAGCTTCCCGACCCGACAAACGTCCTGTACTCCTACTAGCTATGAATTTTGAATTCGAATTTTTATATTTAATGATAAATTATTTTCTAATATAATTCCGACAGATTCATCTGGTCAAAACAATGTTTGCAGGGAGAATTCTGTCAATCACACCGCCAATCAAACAACTGACGGTTATGTCAAACGCCAATTTAAATAAAAAATATAGAAAAGTTTTTACTATCAAGAGCACCTGTGTTAATTTTTTTAATATTCTGGGCTACTTTTTTTTTTTATCTTTCATAAGAATCTTCTCTTGATAATGGTAATCCAATTCAATTCAGTCCCCCTTAAGCCCCACACAGGGACATAGGGAGGCAACAAGAGCTCTCGATTGCGCTCGATCTTGTTCAATGCTTATGAACTCCTCCCACACCATGTCCAGATCCCTCAGCTCTACCTCGAAGGAACGGAATACGGAATGAGAGGATTTTCCACAAAACAGCAAACACAACAAAAAGTAATCAGCGGAATCAGGGAAATAGGGTTCCGTTTTTGTATATAGAGATGCAAGATTAGCGAATCTGATAGAAGGGTTGAGCTTCAAGTATAGAGGATCTTTTGGTTGCAGGTAAGAGGACCACCAACACGGTATTCTTGTGCGGAGGGAGTCTGATAAGCAGCAGATATGTCCTGACGGCTGCCCACTGCGCCAAACCAGAAGACTTCAGCCCGTACGTATTCGTCTTATTGTTTGTAGGTAACGAAGTTTTGAAAATCTCAAGTCGTGTAATGATTGTGTCCCGCTCTCTCCCAGTCAGTATGGGTATTCACGAAACGGTCTAAATAAATAGATCTAGTTGCCATCTCTTTCAAATCATCGCTCATCCGATATCACAAAATTTTAGCAATATATTTTTTAGTGTCATTTCCGGCTTATCACTAATCCTGGCCTAAAACTAAGACGAAATAATATAGAATGACATGATTTTTTATCGGTTGGCTTAATGATTATTTTTTGTTTTGTACAAGTGCTTTTTTTAATAATTTGATAAGCATTTTAGCATATACAGAGTCGTCCAGAAATTCGCAACCGATAAAAGTAGATTTAGTTGGAACTGTTGGAAGTGATTCACTTAAAAACAATATGTCAAAATTTTGAAATTTTGTTCAGATCTATAAAAATAACACAACCGTCTTTATACCTATATCCTGCCACGGTTTGAGAATCACTGCATTTAGAACACAAAGCTTCTTTAGGTTAATATATTATTATATCTGGAAAATCTCAGGTTTCTTTCGTTTTTTTTTTCAAATTTCAATCAAAAATTCGACATGTTTCTATTTAATTTTGGACCATGCCGAATTTGGATAATGCCAACTATCAATTTTTGAAAATTTTATTTCAATCGCTGTTATTTAAAATTTATCGTACGTAACATTATTTCAAGGTGAAAATAAATGTATACGGCGCCAAATACATGACAGCAGTCGCAGTCTTTAAATTTGGTTGCTCTCTTGTTCTCAACAATTTCCAACTTTTATCTCTATTTTTCATTTTATTATTGAATTTCTACTTGTTGCATACATGAGATTTTTCGACATGTTGAACATGTTGAGAATTCTCATGATTAGGAGTTTCGGAGACAAACATTACCACCTAATGGCGAACGTTGTTAACGTAAAGTGATCACACTAAGCCAGCCTTCGAAATAACAGTAGAAGACGGTCGTAAGCCCGTAGTGGTTTGTTCCATTTAAAAATCGAACATTAGTAATGAATTATTGTTAGTCATTAGTTGTTATTTTTTCTTTAAGATCTAGTCCTGAAAAGGTCACAAGAATCTAAACATAATTAGAACGTTGTGCACCAACAAAGCCAATAGGCAATAAATATGAGACATTAACAAAAATGGATATAGTCATATCCTGGCGCCAAATACATGACAGCAGTCGCAGTCTTTAAATTTGGTTGCTCTCTTGTTCTCAACAATTTCCAACTTTTATCTCTATTTTTCATTTTATTATTGAATTTCTACTTGTTGCATACATGAGATTTTTCGACATGTTGAACATGTTGAGAATTCTCATGATTAGGAGTTTCGGAGACAAACATTACCACCTAATGGCGAACGTTGTTAACGTAAAGTGATCACACTAAGCCAGCCTTCGAAATAACAGTAGAAGACGGTCGTAAGCCCGTAGTGGTTTGTTCCATTTAAAAATCGAACATTAGTAATGAATTATTGTTAGTCATTAGTTGTTATTTTTTCTTTAAGATCTAGTCCTGAAAAGGTCACAAGAATCTAAACATAATTAGAACGTTGTGCACCAACAAAGCCAATAGGCAATAAATATGAGACATTAACAAAAATGGATATAGTCATATCCTGGCGCCAAATACATGACAGCAGTCGCAGTCTTTAAATTTGGTTGCTCTCTTGTTCTCAACAATTTCCAACTTTTATCTCTATTTTTCATTTTATTATTGAATTTCTACTTGTTGCATACATGAGATTTTTCGACATGTTGAACATGTTGAGAATTCTCATGATTAGGAGTTTCGGAGACAAACATTACCACCTAATGGCGAACGTTGTTAACGTAAAGTGATCACACTAAGCCAGCCTTCGAAATAACAGTAGAAGACGGTCGTAAGCCCGTAGTGGTTTGTTCCATTTAAAAATCGAACATTAGTAATGAATTATTGTTAGTCATTAGTTGTTATTTTTTCTTTAAGATCTAGTCCTGAAAAGGTCACAAGAATCTAAACATAATTAGAACGTTGTGCACCAACAAAGCCAATAGGCAATAAATATGAGACATTAACAAAAATGGATATAGTCATATCCTGGCGCCAAATACATGACAGCAGTCGCAGTCTTTAAATTTGGTTGCTCTCTTGTTCTCAACAATTTCCAACTTTTATCTCTATTTTTCATTTTATTATTGAATTTCTACTTGTTGCATACATGAGATTTTTCGACATGTTGAACATGTTGAGAATTCTCATGATTAGGAGTTTCGGAGACAAACATTACTACCTAATGGCGAACGTTGTTAACGTAAAGTGATCACACTAAGCCAGCCTTCGAAATAACAGTAGAAGACGGTCGTAAGCCCGTAGTGGTTTGTTCCATTTAAAAATCGAACATTAGTAATGAATTATTGTTAGTCATTAGTTGTTATTTTTTCTTTAAATGTATACAAACTACAAACGTCATTATTGACGTTCGCGCCAAACTAAAATGGCCGAATTATCAACAGCTGATTTCATCTGACAGTTCATGAAGAACTAAATTCAAATTAGTTCGTAATTTCCACACTCATCGGTTTTTTGTGACAACTTTAATACTATTGCAACCACACAATTATTTTACTTCATGCAATAATGTGTGAAGTCTGCAGCAGCCTAATTGGTCAATTTACGGTTCTGGAGTGTACCTCCGTGATTATCAGAGGTGAGAGGTGGCGCAATAATAATTAGAGGTGTCCCTCAGATTTAATTGTTTGCCCTCACAAACGCATCTGACAGCTTGTTGATCTCGCTGCCTTTACGATTAACTACATCAGCATCATAGTCCCATAATAATACTGAAAAAGGCCGGTCCTTTAAGACTAAAAAGCCCATATTGTATTTTAGAAATTACGATCCTTGACAATGTGAAATATCCTTTCGATAGATAGAACTGCAGCAATATCGTTACCATCACACATACAGAAGCCCCAGCCGATCCACATGGTGCAATGACAAGACTATCGTAATCTATCCTATCATATGCCTTTTTCAAATCCACAAATACACAGAAAAACTATTGATGTTCACTCAGAAACTTCTCTGTAAACACTAACAGCAACTCTGTCTATTCACAAACTATCCTTGGGCATCCCATATTTTATGTTCATAACCTTCTCTAAATACCAAGAATTTTCCATGATAGTACCACCTCCCCCTTTGTACAGGAGTATAAAATGACTTTCATACAGTTACTTGGTATTTGGTATATGACCGATTTGGCACAAGTGCAGCGTCACACAGCTGCCAAACCTGATCAACAAGAAATAGTTCAAATTAGTGATATTGGATTGGATGATATGTTTCAGGAGTATAATACGGCTGGGAGAATGGAACCTAAAGACTGAGAAGGACTGTCAGAAGGTGAGTGTGGGCGATGACGACTGCAGCGATCCAGTGGTGGATGTGCCAATAGAAAAGTTCACTGTGCATGAGTTGTTTGGCAACAGAAGTTTCCCCTTGCTGAGATTCGACATAGCACTGATTAGGCTGGCGACGGAAGTGACATTCACTGGTGAGGCAATATTCTTTTTTTTTGTTTACTTTTGGTACTCAAACTATTCAACATGTCCTCTCTCTCTACTTTTTCTTTTCGAGTCAGTAAGTATTCAATCAATCAATCAATACTCCCTTTATGACCTCACTTAAGGGTTTAGGGAGCCCAGACAAGATTAAGGATTAAAGAATAGATACAACATTAAAATCTACATTTCCATTCTTCCCAATAATTCTATCTCACAGTTCCAATAAGCAAGTACCTCCCAATTTCATTGTCTGGGGAGTTTCCTCCTCCTCCCTTTCCACATTCCAAACTTCACATCTCTTGACCATGTGTCAGATTGTCAAATAGTTGGAGTTTCATAGGCGATGAATTCCGATCCAGGTTCGATTCCTGATGGTGAGATTTTTCAGTTTCTTCATCACTATCCTTGAGATTGAACTGGAAAAGAATACCAGGGTTATTCACTAAAAATTTAAAAATTTATAACCCCTCCAATATTTGAGAATTACCTAAGGGGGCTTTCACTTAATCAAAACTGAAATGTATGTTCTGTTGTAGAATGAACTTTCATAAAATGGTTTAGTTTTTCTAGATCATGACTGTAGTTCTTTGTAAATCCGTAAATAATTCACGGCTTGCGTGGACATAATAACTGAGATTTGTCTAATTTAGATACCTAAACATGATATTTTCCAACTGTCGATTTGTTGAAGAGAAATTATTTCTCGAGACAGATCGGCAGTATCAAGCCAAGATACGTGAGATTTGTATGGCCAGGTCTAGATTTTAAACGGTTTTTCAAACTTTGACGACAAAAAACACCAACTTAGAGGCTTCGCAGCATATATGTTCCATATGGATTTACTCAGAATTCGGAGGAGAACATTTAGTGTGTCTGTGTATGTCCCCCCCCCCCTTATAACTTTTGATTCGCTTGATGCACAGACCCTAAAATTTCAGAAAATATTGAATACTTTAAGCCTACAAAACTTGTATACTCAGAATTTTGAAATTTTCTTTCAGTCAGGGGTAATCAACCTTTTAATTTTTACTTAATTTTTTCATATATCTCGAAAACTTTATAAGCTAGAACCCTAAAAATGTGTATGTATATAGAAAAATACAATATCTCAATTTAATGAAAAAGTTCCAGGATTTCTCAAAAAAAATTTTATAAAGAAAAAATATTTTTTTTATGACAAATTTACGAGTTTCAATGCCTATATTTCAGAATTTTATAAAAATATCGAAAAACGCCGAAACACACCAACTAGATAATTTAATTTTCTATAAAAAATACATACATTTATTGCAGTACATCTCAAACTTTTCTTAACAATTTTTGTAAAAAATTAATTTATTGAAGACTTTGTTTCATACAACAAACATACCGACTCAGGCCATCGACAGTTGGATCTCATGTTTACATGCAACTAGTTGAGTGTTATAATAATGCCCCTTATGATAGAATATAGCCCTGCAGTTGACTGGTGGAGTATGCTGTAGGACAGCTGTAAGTTCCGCCAGCTATACTGACACCTGTTTTTAATTTCAGATTTTATTCAGCCCATATGCCTGACCAGTAAGACCCACCAAAACTCCAAGCACTCATACACAGTCTCGGGTTGGGGGGTCACAGATAACGAGCTGATGGAGCCGAGTCCAATCCTGCAGTTTGTACATGTCAAGTTGTTTGACTTCTATGAATGCAGTGCCACAGCCCCGGCTGAAGTTAGTCCACTGCTGAGGACCGCCCAGTTTTGTGCCGGAGGAGTCAATGGTAAGTTTCTTTTCGTCCTGATTAATCTAAGCTTTGAGGAGTCTGTTAGTCCAGGTTGTCCTTTTGGGACACTGGTTTCTAGTTCTTGGAGGTCTTTATGTGTGAGAATGCCTACTTTGAATCCCACCAAGAGCTTGAACTTGCTCATATTTTGTTCTATATGTTTTTTTCATATGGAGATTTTTTCAAAGGAGCAAGTTCCATACCAATAATACAATGCAACACCGTTAATTTGTCTGTTATCACCTATTACAGGTCAAATCTCTTTATAGCGAATACCGAAGTGACGAAATATCCAGTATAATGAATCGTCGATTTGTTCCTGGTAAAACTTTCATATAAAATGCACTGAACCAAAATTCGTTGTGATGAAGTCCATCTCAGTACCTATAGCGAACTTTTTTGTTTTAAAATTTTAAAATCATGTTACAATTAGGCAATAAAATTTCTCCAACATCAGTTTGTCCTTGACAAAGGCGAGTTCGCGAGTGTTTGCCTAACATATTATTATTTCCTTCGCGTGATTGATAAATCCTTGAAATTTGTTTTTGTTCTCACTTAATAATATCAATAATACTTTACTTGATATCAGTAGGTATAATATAACGACACAAAAAAAATAAAATGTAACATTAATTCCTAGTGTAATGAAATTTCATTAATCCCGTGAAGTTTGTTATTTTTTTTATTCAGGTAAACAAACAGTCAATAACAATATATAAATATTAAACAGACTGACTAGCTTATACCCGTCTTGCTTTACGTTTTTGATTCCGATTGTCAGGCTTGATCGGTAGGTAATTAAACAGGTTCTAGTCCAACACCACCTATATAAGAAGGCCTTAGCGCTACGTCACAGCGGGAGGCCCAGCATTCACTCTTCTATATCTGTATGTACTTACCTGTACGCTATGATATCTGTCTACACGCAGGTGGTCGTGACGCGAGAGGCCAAAAATGGCCGCCAGCACTAAGGCCTTCTTATATAGGTGGTGTTGGTTCTAGTCTAGCTTCCCATTGCTTAACAGACCTCTATAACTGACATCACTGACATAAGCACAGAAAAAGAAGAATGACACTTTTACAATTTCTGTTTTACCGACCTCATAATATTATACGAACCTACCGACATAATTTGCAAGTTTTCATAGAGAGAGAGAGAGAGAGAGAGAGCTCTGTGGTTTGAATCTTAGCTACATTCCCTAATGTGTGATAATTAATTAGGCTTTCCACCCATAGAGGGTGATTTGTGCTATCTGTCAAACTTCAAAATGGAGGAATCATTTTGCAAATTTTTTCATTAAATCTTTATTTATTGAGAATAATAAGATTTGAATAACATTTATGTATAAGAAATCAATCTACAATTATTTTATTACATTTTCATACCGTAATACCAAGATTCCATTCAACGTTTACATGAGTAATTTTGTTTCCAAAAGATGGCTTACTGTCTTTTTGAGAAATTTGTATGAAGATCCTAAAAAAATAGAGTTTTTTAAATACATAGCTCTAAATATATTAAAGCTAATGCAGCAAATTGTATTTAAGAACCTTCTCAAGCAAATTGCACCGCTCTGCGCAGATTCATATCTGACGTAGCATTTGTATTTTGAGCGTGATGTTCACATACACGATAGAAAGCAGACAAACATTTCTGAATTATTATGTAGAAAGAAGATATAATAATAACAATAAGTGGACCAATTAAGTTTACACACTTAATACGTTATGAAACAAGTGAATCTGTGTCATTTTTTATCATAAGAGTTTTACCGAGATTTGACCTGTATTTCTTTGTATGATGTATCATACTTACTATACTACGTATGGTACTATTTTTACTCACCATGTTGTATCTCTTAAGCGCCAGGCAGAGAGAACAGACTTCCACACATTCTTATTCACTTCTTCCACCGATGCGTACCTTGTTGCCTGTCGCGTATCCTTGTTTCTCTGTAACAATTATTCTTTAATCTTGGTTTGGTTGGTGAAATTCCAGGTGAAGATGCATGTCGAGGAGACAGTGGTGGACCATTGTCCTTTGACTCTCTGAACAGGGAATACCTCAAGGGCATCGTCTCCCTGGCCACGTCCCAGGAGTGCGGCCGGGAAGGGAAGCCAACTGTTTACACGGAAGTGACAGCCTTCATCAAATGGATCTTGAGGAATATGGAACCATGATTTGACGTCTTGTTTCTAGTTTAGACATTTTGACTGTAATCAACATAATATTTCTACATAGATGCTTGTGTCATTTTCAGGATATTAACAAAAATGGCAAGTTATACTTATTGAAACCAAATAAATTAAAACAAAAAATTTGTTGATTTTGTTTCAAAAGCTGGCTTTCGAATGTTGTGTTCCATCAAGATGTAATGATAGACTGTGGAAAAATGGATATATAAGGCAGTATCCTGGAGCCATCTTTGTAATGTCAGCGGTTAAATGTTAGCAGTTAGTTAACGCATTTGAAATTTGACCACCAAATGGCGAACATTGTTACTGTAGAACGATCATCAGTAAAAGACGGTCGTGTTCTAAATTTACCACTAAAAATTCTGACATTATTAGTGTAATGTTAAAGTTGATAACCTGTTATTTTTTGTGTGTCTAAAATTAATCAAATTAGAATTTTTTCTTTCAAATTAGAATATTTTACTACCTACTTTATATGCAATTACAGTACATCTGTAAAAAATGTATTTATTTATTTTATACTCTGGAATTTCAACTCAGATTAAACTTAACACATATTATAATAAATATGTTTAGTTTTACTAGCATATATACAAAATCTTTATACTAAAAAAATATACTTTTTAAAGAGTATGCCGACCTCGGTAGCCTAGTGGCAAAGGCTCCGACTTCTGATCAAGAGGTCCCGGGTTCGATTCCCGGTCGGGTCAGAAATTTTCAAAGTGTTTTTTCACTTGAAATTTCTACTCGGGGTTGGAATCCTGTCTCAGATTGGACGGGACCGGTTGACTGGTAGAGAATGTTTCAAGCATTAAGTTCCGCCGGCTATACTGACACCTATGTATAGAAGAGTGTTATTTATTTATATTTTATTTATATTTAGTATGAAAAACTGTCAGGAAATGATAGTTAATTGTGTTGTAGCGCTGAAGAGCGACAAATATATTGGGAGAGTGGAGTGACCAACAGATCAGAAATCAAACTAAGAATTTAGATTCTTACATAATACAACATTTATTTCAGAACATCTCTAACTTAGAAGTCGTAACAATCTATTGACAGAATCACACATTACAATAGTGTCAATAGTGACATTTATGGAGACCATAGGTTCGTTTTTAAAAATTACAATAACAATTAGACTACCTATCTATCTAAATAACACTGTGAAAATAATCAATCAATTGCCGATACTTTCGGGAATATCCGAAGACAACTTATCATCATCATCATCACTGCTCTGGTATAAGATGTCTTCGATGTCGTTGCCAATTGTTTCAGCCGTCGCATTTATGGACACCTTCCTAGAGCGGCTGGGAGACGGAGATTCTTTTTCATACAGCGAACTGTTATTGGACATATTACCGCCCAAAAGCTTTTCCCGGATATTCTGCTTTGAATGTGAATGTTGGACGCGACGCCTCGGCGGGTAGACTCTTTCAAACATCAGCGGCTGCTGGTGGACCCTCCCGTACATCAACTCCATCTCGTGCAAGAACATCTCCCTGCGAAGTCGTTCTTCTTCTTTGCGTGTTTGAAGTCTCATGGCAATATCGTTAGAATGGCTGCAAGCACAAGAAAGATGACAATTATACACTAAGCTATTTATGAACGGTCAACTGTCAAACTTCATGAACCGGTTAATAGAGGCATTTATTGCTAGGTTGCACAGGAGAATGCTTTGAAAACCATGGATCAACATGATAAGTAACACATGTTATAAGATATACAGCGCGTCCCAGAAAGTACGACTAAGCGCAAGTCCTTGAGTTTTCGAGTTATAGTTATTTTAGTTATTTTTTTTGTCAAACTCTGACTTGCAGGACATGGATACAGAGACACCAATTTTTGAGGTAAATGCATGATTTTTTTTTGACTAACTGAATAGTATACGTAGCAGATAGAAAAACAATTATGGGTCTATTTGATCCCATAGTGCCATTTAAAAATGCGCACAACTTAAAATTTTGCAAAAACTTTGAGGACTATTTTAAAAAAAAACATCACATAACTTTTTTCTTCAAACTATTTTCAAATACTTGCAAATTTATCAATTTACGTACCCTGTAAATTTCATTAAGCTATTTTAACAGCATTTATTAAATAAATAAAAAAAAAATATAAGGGGACAAATACCGCCATCTTCATTTGATATCGAAGGTCGAAACTGAAGGATTGAATTGGGAAGTGAGCAGAAAACAGATGTTCTGGCTGCAAAATATCCAAGAGTGGACTGGAATACCAAGAATCGATGAACTTTTTAGAGCAGTGGCTCTCACAGAGATGGTCACCAATGTCGGGAGGACCTGACAGATCATCCAAAGAAGGAGATAATTCCTATGATGTTGACAATTTGTTAAAAAGACACACAGCACACATCAGCTATACCTTATCATGAGTAGTACATGTGCTTTTCCTACACCAACAATGTATGTATTTATTGCATGCATCCAATTTTTGACACATGGGTGTAACCCATTAGCAATGACTGTGAAATCAGCTAAATTTTTGGACACATTTAAGAGAAGATTGCTTCGTAAGATTTTTGGAATCCTGGAGAATACGATATGACATATAAGAAATGGTTGGTAGCCTAGCGGTTCAGTCGATAACACACTGGGGGTTGTGGGTTCGAATCCCGGCCGGCCATTTCCACTTTCAGTTGGAGTTTCAATTTGAGTGAGCTCAAATTCATTTAAAAAAAGCGATAAGCTGTACTAGCTCCCAGGATCTCCGAATATACTAGATTGGGTAGACTATGATAAGCTGTACTAGCTCCCAGGATCTCCGAATATACTAGATTGGGTAGACTATGATAAGCTGTACTAGCTCCCAGGATCTCCGAATATACTAGATTGGGTAGACTATGATAAGCTGTACTAGCTCCCAGGATCTCTGAATATACTAGATTGGGTAGACTCAGATGGGCAGGGCGTGTTTAGAGGATGCTTCCTTCTCAGGTAACAAAGAGAATCTTGGAGGGACGGAGAAGAATAGGCAGACCCAGAGCGAGTCGGAGGGGAAAGTCATTGAAGAAGAAGAAGGCATCTAATACCAGTTAGTGTCCAGTAAATATAAAATGACCAACTAAATCATCAAGAGAGAGAACTAGTTATGGCTTAACTGACTTGTTCTTGATGGTACTCCAGGCTGGCTTCCTCCTCAACACACTGTCCCTCCACTTCACCTCCGACTGGAACCTCTCTTCCTCCAACAGTTTCATCATTTCTGATTCCAGCTTCTTCTTCGTTGCTTCCATCCTCAAAATGGCTGCTAAATTGGACCGATTGACAGAAGGAAGTTCGGAGGCAGAGTGCACCCTGCCCTGGTTTCCCGATGACGAGGACGAACTATTGGTGCCATAAATTTTCTTTGTAAATTCCTGAAAATTCATTATTTTATTTGAAACACCTGCATAGATAGATCTATAAGGCAAGATGTAAACAAAGAGGTAGGTATATGAGAGATGTAAGAAGTTCTTAGCTGGAATCACATGGTTACTTTTTTCATACATCGTTCTGTTTCCTAAAGGGGGTAGGCAGAGAGTATGAAGTTCCCTTCTTTCCTTTCCAATTAAACCTCTTTCCCTCCATTCAATAGCATAATGTTTCACATACATTTCCTCCTATTCCTTATTGTACTCCTACCTTAGCCCTGTTTTATGATGTCACTGAGATGATAGGTCGGCCATATCTCCGTGCATCCATTCATTCAGATTTATAGACTCCTTTTGTCATCCTCTTAACATCCCTGAACCACCTTAATTTATTCACTTTCATTCTAGTCACTACGCTAACATCCACTCCACATTCCTTTCTAATATTATCATTCCTCACCTTAGCAATCAGTCTTTTAACACATGCCCTACGTACTGATTTAATTTCTACAGCATTTATATCAACTTCCAGATTTTTCATCCAAGTTTCACTCCCATACATCATGAATAGTATCAGGATTGCAAGTGAAAATCTCATACATCAAACCCAAGAAACAAACATCTTTTGAATATGTATAAAAATTAAGAATCACCTCATTGCTGACAGTCATTTTGGTTTTCCTCGGAGATTTCTCGTTAATAAACTCCTTTTTGAGCTGCTCATACTCCTCTTCCAGACTCTCCCTCTTTTTCTTCCCGGACCCTCCTCTGGATCTCCTCCGTCCCTTCTTCCCCTTGCTCTTCCCACTGTCCCGACTGCTGCTCTCACTGGATATTGAAGTTTTTACATTGCTGTTTGATGGGACATTTTGGAGTATTGGTGATATCAAGTCATCTACCTTGCTTCTCTCTCGTTTTGCCATGGATGGTGGAAGGGAGGCAGCTTTTAGCATTTCCTCAGCTCGGATTCGTCTGTTAAGAGCCCTGCAAGAAGCATTATCTGTGGTCAATGTTGATTTTTCTATTTATGACATTGTGATTTGTTTCACATCTCATGCCAAGCTAAAAAAACTAGTGCATAACACAATTCTCTTACCATCAATAATGTACGGATGTGAAACTTGGACATGGATGAAAAAAGAAGAATCTAATATGAATACAGTAGAGATGAGAGCTCTACGAAGAATATGTAGAAAGACTCTGTGGGACTTGGAAAGGTGTGAGAATATTAGGAAGAAGTGTGGTGTGGAAGTTAATGTTGCGACAAAGATGAAAGTCAATAAGTTGAGATGGTTTGGGCATGTGGAAAGAATGAATGTAAACAGAATGACAAAGAAAATTCATAAGGCTGAAAGGAAAGGTGTAAGAAAGTGTGAAGGATCATGAATTACTTGGATCAAACACATTGATTTTGTCCTCAAGGAAAGCCAGGTTAGATAAATAGGAGAGGATGTATGAGACATGGTATGTCGGTCGAAGAAGCGAAATAAGTGTGCTTGAATAGAAAAGAGTGGAGGTCCATTCTCTCTGCCTAACCCTTACGAAAAAAAAAAAATTGTTGAATAACTTGTTAAAAAGAAACAACTAGTTTTTTCCACAATTAAATTTTGTTTTCAAAGACAGAGTGTCATCTTTTCAGGCTAATTGATAGCAACTGAATTCGTAAACCAGCAAATAATGTAACAAATGAAGTGAAGAAGATGAACATTCATCTTGGCCAACTGTCATAACACAGAATTTTAAAGAATAATAAACAAAAGAAGTGAAAACAATTTAGACAATTTTTACTCTTGAGGTTAAACAAATAACAGCTGGATTCATTTACCTATAAAAATCATCTTCTCTCATTTTATCATAGACATAGTTACTGAAGAGATTTTTGGGCACAGGCTTGGCTCTGAATGATTTAATGTTTCCTTTAGCACCAGATGGAGATGACATGGACAGCTGTGGATTTGATTTGCAGAGTCTGTAACATCTGGACAGGTTGTTCTGCCTCTCGTCCCTCTCTGTAAACGTGAAGGGCTTCATTTGGGCCTGAAGTTCAGCCGTAGACTGAAGTTTGGAAATAGACCGTCTGGAAAAATTCAAGAGACGGTGATTAATGAATCCAATAAGACTGCATTATTCATACTCCCATTGTGAGCCCAACAAGGGGCATAGGGAGGCAACAAGAGCTCTCCACTGCCCTTAATCTTTTGATGAACTCCACCAACACCATATCCAAATCCCTCAGCTCTGCTATGAAAGAACAGAACATAGATATACAAGATGTTTTTAATTCAAACTTTGTCCCAATTCAAACTTGCTTCTGCATATTGTAGAAATAATTGTAAAAAATACATTACTCCTTTTCATTTTGATAATTTATTTTGCTTTGTTTATTTATGAACTTTCAATTTTTTTTTGTTTTGAACTAGGTTATAAAGTATAAATAAAAAAATATATAAAACTTTTAACTTAGCTTATAAATGCTAAAATAAAAGAAAATAGGCCTTGTTATTTTGGAAAAGTCGTGTACATACAACATCTCCAAATCCAAACTCCCTTTAGACCCCACTTAGGGGCATAGGGAGGCAACAAGAGCTCTCCATTGCGCTCGATCTTGCGCAACGGTGATGACCTCCTCCCACACCATGTCCATGTCCCTCAGCTCTGCTTCGAAGGAGCGGAACACAGTGTGAGAGGGTCTTCCTCGTCTTCGGGACCCTGATGGGAGGAAGAACAGCGCTCTCCTCGGCCAACTGTCATTCGGCATCCTTAACACATGTCCCAGCCAAGTCCATCTCCTCCCCACAATGGTGGAGGTGATGGGCTCACGCTGGGTGCGCCGGCGTATAGCGTCGTTCGTGATGCGGTGGTACCATCTTACGCCCAGAATTCTCCTTAGGCACTTCATCTCAAAGGCTGAGACTTTTTGTGCCTGGGCCAGAGTCAGGTGCCAGGACTCACACCCATAAAGGAGAATGGGCAACACACACGCATCAAACAGTTTACATTTCGTCTCGACGCTAAACGCCGACGCTTTCCATATCTTGGTCATGTTGTTGAAGGCGCCACTTGCCATACCGATACGAATCGGGAGCTCAGCCCCGAGGTCACCAGCGGTGGTAATGGTTGCTCCCAGGTACTTAAATTTATCCACCCGGGAGACCTGGTGACCATCGATGGTTATCGGTTGCTGTTTATCGGGGCAGGCATTATTCGCCATGAGCTCCGTCTTACTGGCATTGACTCGAAGGCCGAGGCGTGCTGTTTCGTTGCAGAGTCTTGAAACACTGCGCTGTAATTCCTCCACTGTCGTACTGAACAACGCTAGGTCGTCCGCGTACTCCAGATCGCACAGTTCGCCCATTAGACCATCTCTCTGTGTTATCGGTATACCTCTTGCTCCTTGCATGGACTTTCTCAACAGGAAATCCATAACTATTATAAATATAAAGGGAGCTAGTACGCAGCCCTGTCTGACTCCCGTGGTGATCCTAAAAGCTTCAGTAGGACCACCTGGCGTTTTCACGCTACACTCAGAGTCTTCATACAGGGACTGCACCATTTTAACTATTTTCGGAGGTATACCATACAGAGCAAGTATTTTCCATATTGATGGTCTATGTGGGCTGTCGAAGGCCTTTTCAAAATCTATAAAGCAACAAGCGACTGGAGAGTTAAACTCCTTGCACTGCTGAAAGATGCACCTGGCACAGAAAATTGGATCCGTGCAGGACCTTCCAGGTACAAAGCCGCATTGTTGCTCTCTCAGGACAGCCATGACAGGCCCCCGAATGCGGTGTAGTAATATCTGAGATAATACCTCACCGGGAACACTCAGTAGAGTAATTCCACGGTAGTTTCCGCATTCAAGGGGGTCCCCCTTTTTAAATATTGCGACGATGGATCCATTCCGCCAATCTTTTGGGCACCTCTCCTCTTCCCACGCCATTTTAAATATATCTAATAGTGGTTGGCCAAGGGTGTCTATGCCTTGTTTGAGGAGCTCTGCGTGAATTCCATCGTCTCCTGGCGCTTTGTTGTTCTTAAGTCTCATCACGGCAAGCACCATCTCACTGTATGTCGGCGGTTCCTCACATATCCCAGTTGCCTGAGGTATATTCAGACCAGCCAACTCCTCCTCAAAGTTGTAAGGTGAGGAGGGCTCGGGACGGTTTAATATTGACTCAAAGTACTCCCTCCATCTCCCTTTAATCAGTTCGGGGGCAGTGACAGTGGCTCCACGAGAGTCTCGTATTGCCGTCACGGGTCTTTTTTGACCCCTGCCCCCGACCTCCCGGGTGATTTCGAAAAGTGTCCTTGAGTCATTTCCGAGTGCAGCAGATTGCGCTCGCCGTATCTGAGAGTCCAGGTGTCTTCTTTTATCTGTTCGTACAGAGTGCTTCACCTTGCGGCTCAGCTCCCTGTACTCAGACACCAAAGCAGCCAGTTTTTGAGGGTCTTTTTCGCTGTCTCTGAGGGTCTTAGCCTTCTGGCGATCTTCGATGAGGCTCCAGGACCCATCGGACATCCATATTGGCCTCTTTTTGCTCTTATAGCCGACAGAAGAACGTGCGGATTCCATAACGGCGTCACGGAAGCTATTCCAAGCTGTCTCAATTGGAACAGCTCCGTGTGAATCCTGCAAGGGGGCAAACCTGGTGCGTAACTCAGCCTCGTACGAATGACGACACTGAGCACTCTCTAACCTGCGTATGTCCAGCGGGCGAGAGGCAGACGGTCCCTGCTGGAAATGGGTAAATCTGAATTTCAACGAACCCACAAGGAGTTCGTGATCAGTGTCCATGTCTGCCCCTCGGTAGGTGCGGACATCTCGCAGGTCAGTTCGGTTGCTGGCCCTTACCAGAAGATGGTCAATCTGGTTTTTTGTTCTCCTGTCAGGCGAGGTCCAAGTATATTTATGGATATCCTTGTGGGGGAACAGAGTTCCCCCTATTAAGAGTCCGTGGAGTGTGGCGAAACCAATCAGACGGCTTCCATTATCATTTATCACTCCCATGCCATGCCTACCCATGACGCCTGGTCCATACTGGGGGTCACTGCCAACCTTGGCATTAAAATCCCCCAGTACAATTAAGCGGTGGCGCCTTGGGACATGGGACACAACTGCATCCAGACTGTCATCATGACATACATACAACATCTAATAAACATAATTTTGGAAAAAAGCATAGATAAAAATAAATACTATAAAAATAACAAAAAAACAATTATAATTGTGTCAAAATGTAGTGATGATAAAATTAGAAGAAAAAAATGATCAATCATTGATGTTTGATTTTTTTTCTGGCTGTTTAGTAACAGAGGTTCTCTCTGCTTACCCGTCAAGGGGCACGGTGTGATGGGTAAAAAAAAATATATAAGAGAATAGATCGGAATAAGATGAGTGTAAGATTTGTTCAGAAAGACCACCGCTGTAATCAGACATGAGAAATAGAATAATTAACATTCGACCAAATAAATTACAAATCCTAATACTTCATCCGACATAAAAGTTTTTTTAGTATGAAATGAGTGTGCTTGGGCCAAATGGAAATGAAATAATTGAAATTCACAATGAGATTTATACTAGAGATGCAATCCAGTCTAAAAAATGGCATGTAAAAAATTGTGCCACCACCGAAAATGTGCCACGCTCGTGTTTTAGTCGTTGACAACAGCTCGAGCTTGACAGTTGTGTCCGCGGTAATACGGCGTTCTTAAAAATGGTGGATTTGTGGTGAACAAAAGTCGTTCCTCAACAGAAATCAATATAGGAAAATCCTTTTATCAAAAAGGACGTATTTTATATATTTTAAGTGCATATTATTGTGATAAAATGTTTAAAAATATAAAAATATATTTGACAATTATTTTTGTTTTATTAGTTAGGCCCACATCACACTACGGGTGCATACCGAGCGGGGTTAAAAAAACCGCGTCTGTATGAAACGCGTAGATACATTTTTATTTGAATTTATAACCCAGCGGTTCAGTCGACGGCTTTCTTACTACAGCATACGTCATGGGCTCGAATCCCTGTGCCGACTATTTCCACTTTCACAACACAACTCTTCCATAGTGTGTGCAAGTTTCCAAATGTATTTGTGTTCACTTTTAATTAGCCTAAATTCATTTAAAAAGATACACCCGTACGCGGCGTATGCAACAGTGCATAGGTATATTTCTAGATTTTTTTTTTATTCTATCAAGGTTTTTTTTTATCAATTTATTTAGAAAAAAGAATACAACTTATATTTAAACGGAGTGCCCTCTAATTAAAATTATATATGGAATTTAAGGATGTTCTGCAAACAGAGGTTTTCCACTATCAATGAAATTTTTTTACGAAATCCATCATATGTACAACTGAGAAATCGCCAGCGGTTTTTCCCACGGTGCCGTATTTCTGACGGTTCTCGTTTAAGCTGTGTGTATGAGCCCTTACCTAGCCGGACGAAATTTAGAAGCAAGTACACTATAACTAGTGTTTTTATAAAAAGGGTCATTCTTGATTCAAATAAATAAATCATTTTTTCCATTTTCGAAAAATATTTTTTATGAATGTGCTTTTAAACTGTTCGTTGTCAATAAAGACGAGAGATCTTTTTCAAAAGGTTCTTAGACAATTCTGACAAATACATTCAAATCTCACGCACAAAAAGAAATTTCTATTAATGTGTACCGGTAGAAGGTGACAGCACTTAGCCGTTTGGCGTATTATGTGTGACAAAGACAAAAATATTCGTCAGTAATGCTTGATTGCATATTTTTATTTAAGTTCAACTTCAAATTTACTCGTGATGCTAGTTTCAAACCAAAAATTGTATGGAATTGCATCTCCAGTATAATATCTCATTGGAAATTCAAGCAAAATAAAAATAAACAAAAGTATAACCTTGGTGCTTGAAACATGAACATTAGTGTTTAAGTGCACAAATAACCTCAGTTCTTGGTCTTCCATTATTTTGTCGTAGAGAGGAATTCTTGATTCTATAGGCACGGGATTGGCTCTGAACTGTCCATGCTCCTGGGTGGCTTTTGATCCCTTATTCTCTGTTTCCCTTTCTTGGAATACATCATTATTTCTGAAAAATTCAACAGAAACAATATTTGAATAATAAAGGAACCAATACACTGCCCTGTGGAACTCCCATGGGATTCTGCATTTTAAGCTAATATAATTTCATGATAATGTATTAATGTAGAAAATCGAGCACTAGTAAATATAAATCTAGAACTTAAGAATTTAGAAAGTAGGGTACAAAACTCATGGTTGAGCATCTAGCTATATAAAGTAAGAAAGCAAGTTATGTACTGTATCATGTGAGATGCTCACAGTATCAATTTGGGTGATTTTGGGGACAGTGCTGGTCTGTAGTTGGCACTAAATCTTTTCCTCTTGACCGGACTCGAGGGCAAGCTGTATGACTTTTTGAAATACGTATCGTCCAAAACAAACGTATCATCCTTGTGTTTGGTGTTGTCTATCAACACGCTACTTCCCGCATTGAACAAATCAGATTCTTCAAAATATCTCGGCGTAGGTGCTCTCCTCTTGTCTTTTTTTGGAGATTTGTTGACAACAGTATCTGTGAGAGGGCTCGCATTATTTGGTGGATCTCCATACGATGTGCTGTACTTATTTTGAATTGAGTCTGCTATTTTTCCAGGGTTATCAGCGGATAAAGGTGAGTCTATGTCGGAAAATGCACAACTCTTCTTTATAGGAAGTTTGAGTTTACCAACACTATTGTACACTTTGTCAATTTTATCAAACTTTTCTCCTATGTCTGAATTTCTAATCACAGGTGTATTGGACCCTAAAGAAATATATTTTTCAACGTTGTTTGAAATATCTTCGTTTATAGATTTGAAACTGGATCCAGATCCCCCATATTTTCTCAATAGTTTGTTTTTATTTTCTTTCAAGCTCTCCAGGGTCATGTAAAATTCTCTGTTGGTCATATGCGTAACGTCCGCATAGTCGGGAATACTTTTGTAAAATTCTCTAAAGGATAACGGATTATTTCCATCTTGAGATAGATCATTCTCGTATGCGCCAGACGAACTGAACGACATAATATTCTTTTTCGAACGCTCACTCTTCTGATGAGAAGAATTCCGCTCATATTTAGCCGATGGTAGTCTGTTGGTAGGATTGACAGGAACTTTCAAGCAAGAGTTTTTAAACACAGTGTTAGAATGAATTCCCATTTTGAAATTCGAATGTTCTAAAACTTTTATAATTAGTGTCAAAGCTACATAAAAATGTCTAACTGACACCAAAATTTAGACTGAACTACATATTTCACTCACAGAAGCTGTCAATAAGACATTATTAGATTAATATTGGTAATGCAGGTGTAAAAATATCCTTTGTGTGGCTCCAGTCTCCATAGCAACCAGGTGTTGTTATTGATTCCATTTCTCCTATATTTAGTAGGTATAATTGTAATTATTTTTAAATAGGACCACCCCTGCCTATAACTTAGCCACCCTTGAGGAGAAACAGACAGTAAACAGTACTACTTTGCTGCCAGCTAGGTAAATAAACTACATATAAAAACCTGTGATATTATAATTACTAGTAATTACTCACGGAAAAGAAAAATGTGTGAATGTTGTTCTAACTCTGTTAAAACATTAAAAATACAAACAGGCATTTTCTAATCACCCTGTGGACTGCCATTTTAACTACTTATATAAAAAATAGAAACATTCGGAATGGATGCTTCTGTAGTTCTGTTGGTTCTGTCAATGCTTAGACATACGCTTATCGGTTTTAGGTATTTTTTGACCCCTTTACTTTATGCATTCTTTGATATGCAGCCCCAGTTCATTTATCCAGGACATCCATTTAAGTCTGTGAGTGGACTGCCAACATGGATGTTGGAGATTATTCCTTTTCCCAATGAAAAAAAAACAATTGATTGATAACTTATTTAAAATTTTACTAATTAAGGGTGACAAAATCTCTCTGCCTATCTCGTAAGAAGTTTGAACAACATAACCGTAATAAATATGATGAGCCAACGACCACAGACCTATAAAATCACATTTTGACAAAAAAATCAAATACTTACTCAGTCACAAATATTTCATTGAGTTATGATTATTTTTTAAGTATTATTATACTCTATGGAGTTATGTAAATAGTAAACCAAAATATATTTTTACACTTATTTTTTAGGATTTTGACTGTGATGGTTGTTTCAAAAACACTGCGCAAAATAATTTGTAATTAATGACATCTTATTGTCATCATTTGTCTATGTTTATTATTGTCTATGGTATACAGCTGTTATCCTTCTGTCAAACTCAGTCTATCTCCGTTTAACGTGCAGAGTTTACCGCGATAGCAGTATATTTACATCCAGCAATTTGCTGCACATCTGAGCGTGCCTCTTGCACGCACTTGGTCACCGACCTAATGTATTGGAGCATGTTGACCACGAAGTTAGTAGCATATTGTGTTTCTGATTTCTGACAGTAGATGGCGTTATACGGATATCAAGATAAATATAGAATGCGGGAATGTCAAAAATAATTGACAGCTTAATAATATAATAGTAATGAGCACGTAATGATAACGAAATTTTGAAATAATATATAATAATATACGGTTCTTATTAATGCTTAATCGGTATAACTTAACTAAATTATTAGAATTTAAAGAAACCTAGTTATATTTCATGTAAATATTTAAGGAACATTACGGCATTACCATCAGTTGAATTAAAATAATCTTTCAGACTAAAATTATTTTCGGTGCAAATACCTTATGCTACCGACTACCGAGATCAAAGTCGTTAAAACATACCCAATACCTTGCCATTAGCGAGTGTTTTCTATTATATTGCTAAACTAATTTTTTGCTTCTGACTTGGATTTCACTGAATCCATGTGTTTGATCCGCGTCATTTTCTGTCAACCGAACCTTACACCTTTCCTTTCCTCGTATATAAATTCTCTGTTGAGATCTACTCGTACTTTGACATTACTACCAATTCATTAAAAAATTAGATTAGTAAGCACCTGTTAACTAACCTTAGGTTAGAACATAATTATTTAGGGGGGTTTGGAGGGCGGAGCTGGAGAGCGGATACTCATCACTTCATGCACTTAGAAGACTCCAAAATTTCCTCAGTCCAGATATTAAAAAGCTCTTAGTTCAATCCTTGCTTCACCTACTATTTGACTATGCCGATATTTGCTATCTAGATATGGCAGTGGAGGTCGAGTCCACATTGGAACGTCTTCAAAACAGTACATCTTCTCTCTACGAAAATATGATCACATTTCTGAATACAGGCTTCAACTTCAATGGAAAACCATGCGAGAGAGAAGAGACCTGTATACTCTCTGTTTGCTGTACAAAATACTTCAAAACCCGTCCTCCCCTAACTACCTCACATAGAGATTCACCTTTCTCAGTTCGCACCAACGTTCTGATCAAAATAAATTGCTGCTCATCTCATCCCATCGCTCACAATTCTATTCTGAGTCCTTCACCGTTTGTGCCGCAAGGTTGTGGAACCAACTTCCTATGAGGCTCACAGACTATTAACACTTTAAAAAAATCGCTGACGACAAGGAAAAACCGTACTCCAAATTTAAAGAGGATCCCTCTTCCCAACTCTTTGATGCTGTGTATTTTATCTTGTTATTATTTTATTGAATTCACAAATCACTCGAGATCGGGTGGATTGCCTTATAAAATAAAAATTATTGAATTTATTTTGGTTCATTGAATTTATTGAGTTTGTTTTTGATTTATTTTATGTATGTATTTAATTTTATTTGAGTTTGATTTTGTATGAATTTTACTTCCTTTTCAAATCTTATATCTCTTTATTTTTATCTTTTCATTGTGTGATCTTGAGTATTTTATTTATAATTCTTGTGAATTTATTTTGGACTTGTTGTAATGTGTTGAACTTTGGTTGATTACTTGAATTTATTTTGAATAATTAATGAATTTCTTTTAGCCCATTGAATTTATTCTAATTTATTGGATTTGTTTTTAATTTATTTTACGTGGGTATGTGTTTGGTTTTATTTGAGTTTGATTTTGTATGAATTTTACCTTTTTAAATCTTTATTTTTATCTCTACATTGTGTGATCTCATGTGATTATTATTTTGCTTTCTACTGTCTGTATTCTTATTATTATTTTTGTTTGTAATTTGGGTTGGCTGGAAGAGATCGTGCGGGATAAGTCCGCCCTTTGACTCTCGTGAATGGATTGATCAGGACTGCATTTTTTGTAACAATAAAGCATTATTTATTTATTTATTGATTTTGTGAATTTCATAGTTCTGTTCATTTGCAATTACTTCTCGGTTTCAAACAATTCTCTTCACCCCCAATGTTCCTATGGCAACATGCACCCATTTTTTTCCTAAGACATTTACCTTTCTCATCTTACGGATTTCAATAACCATTTGCATTCTTTATCCTCATATATTTCTTTTTGAGCTCACAGAAAGCTGCATTATTTCTCTACAGCCTAAACCAGCTCCAATCGCCTATCCAGTTACACCATCCATATTTGGCTGCACCTAGCCAGCTGTTTGGTAGACTAATCTTACATTTATCTTGAACTTAATAATTATAGATACTTACGATGGGCTCTCACTATCTGCATTCTGATTTTATATTACGTTTTGTATAACATTAATTTACTATCAGAGGTTTATAAATTGATAAATCAACTCTTGTTACGAGTAACAAATGTGTCAGTATAGTTTTATTTTTTTTACCCATCACGCCGTTTCCCTAAGGGGGTAGGCAGAGAGTATGGATTTCCATTCTTTCCTATCCAAACAAATCTCTTTTGCTGCTTCCAAACGCATAACATTCCGCATACATGCTCTCCTATTTCTTTTGAACCGATATGATCGGACCATGTCATTCGAGGTCGACCTCGTCTGCGTGCACCCATTCTTTCAGATTTATATATCCTTTTTGTCATTCTTTCCTCGTTCATTCTCTCTACATGCCCAAACCACCTTAATTTATTTACTTTCATTCTAGTCACTACGCTAACATCCACTCCACATTCCTTTCTAATATTCACATTCCTCACCTTATCAATCAGTCTCTTTCCGCATATCCTACGGAGTGATCTCAATTCCACAGCATTCATTCCAACTTCCAGATTTTTCGTCCATGTTTCACTCCCACACATCATGGATGGTATCAGGATTGCATTGTGCATGTGCATCAACTGTTTGGATTTAAGAGATACGTTCTTATTTCTCATTAGAGGTCATAGTGCACCGCTAACCCTTCTACCAGCCAGTTTCCTTCTTTCAATCTCCTTTTCACACCTTCCACCTCTGCTAAATAGAATACCTAAATAACACAGAATCTACAGGTTCCATCATCATGACGGATTTGTTTTTCATTAGGTCACATGATACACCCTTCCTAAGATAAAACTCAGGCGGAAGGTGAGAACTTTCAATCTCCTTTTCACACCTTCCACCTCTGCTAAATAGAATACCTAAATAACACAGAATCTACAGGTTCCATCATCATGACGGATTTGTTTTTCATTAGGTCACATGATACACCCTTCCTAAGATAAAACTCAGGCGGAAGGTGAGAACTTATCAAATATAGCGGAGCATTCGCACTAATCAGCCTGTCGTCCACTCATCCCAATCTATCTTAACCTTACCATATTCCTTTTCCAAATAAACAGAAAAGCTTCTGAAGCTTACTCGGAACATTTCGTTAATCATTCGCAGAAAAAGACATCAGCACACTCGTACCAAACCCTTTCTATTAAGATTCTACTGAATATTTTATCCACATTGTTCAACTAGCTGATTGCACAATAGTTACCGTAGTAAACTGCAAACCCTACCCTTTATACAGTAGATAGATAATGGCTTTCCTCCAGTCACCTAAGGTATGGTCCTCTGTCAAGGGCGGATCCCTTTTCTTTCTCGTTCATAAGTTTATACACAATAATTTGCAGACTTTTGTAGTTCTATTAATTTACAAACTACTTCGTACAATCTGTCGCTTCCATCCTCGGATTCAAACAACTTTTCAAAATATCATTTTTACCTCAAACCTATACTCTTTTCCTATGTCAACATACAACTTTTTTATCCTTTAAAAATAATTATTCATTTTCTCATCGTTCCGATAATGAAGTTTAAATTACTATGATATGAAAACAAAATCCAACCAATAAAAATGCAGTCCTGCAAATCATGAGGGACAATTTGAGTTTACTTTTTGGAAAATGTCTCGTGCCCTTCTGTTCATTAACACTTCTTCCACATTTTTCTATATCAATATTAACTGTATAAGTCCTGTCTGACTAATGAATAGTCCAAGATCAACCAGAGATTATTTCTTACGTAGACTTTATTTCTTCCATCATAAGCAGCTTTTAAATAGTGTTAATCTCCTCAGTGCTTGTCAGAGTTAATAACTGCGGAATTGTTCTCAGACATTTTACACACAATTCATGACAGACTTTTAAGTGTAACACTGTATAAGAAAAGGAATAAAAAATCTTAGATGAAATTATTTTTTTATTATAATCAGCTATAAAACATAATATAGAATAACATTATTTGTAAAAAGTGTAGGCATACAACTATAGTCTGATTATTCTTTGCAACTAAATCTCTACCATCCTAGATGAACAGAATGACTATCCTAGCATTTCCTCTTCTTTTTCATTTAAAGGTAGGTAGTGGAATTTCCCGTACAGTTGGTCCTCTCAACAAGTTGTGATGTACGAGTAGTAGCAGAATACTTCTTAGGCTGGTATAGTCGTCCGCAGCATTAGATTCTGGAAGTTTCAATAGATAAGTAGATTTGAAATGGAATAATACACATCTAGCAATAAGGAACACCAACTAAGGGTGCGTTTATACCAAATGAACATAAGAGCAAGGGCGGATCCAGGGGGGGGGGGGTCATGACCCCCCCTTGGGCTGGGTCCAGGCCTTCAATTTGAAGTACAGTTCTTACATTTATCTACAACTTAGAAATTGATTAGCAAACATTGTAAAGAGTTTAACTCTCTAGTCATTTGTTACTTTTTTTTTAAATTAATCTCCAGTCATTGTTTTTTTTTTTTAAATGAATCTGGGCTTACGTAAAGTGAACACAAACACACTTTCGACATCTTTCACATAAAGCAAAACTTGTGTTGTGAAAGTGGAAAATGGTTGGCGGCACCGGGATTCGAACCCACGACCTCCAATACGCTGTACGTACCAAAGTTGTCGACTGGTACCACTGGTCCACCAACCACTTTACAGATTTAGAAATGTATATTTATTATTCTCTTGGGAGCAAGAGATAAATTAGCAACACAGAGAGATGGTCAAATGTGCAATCTGGAGTATGTGGATGACCAAGCGTTGTTCAGTATGACAGTGGAGGAATTACAGAGCGGTGTTTCAAGACTCTGAAAACAGCAAGCCTCGGCATTCGAGTCAAAGCTAGTAAGACGGTACTCATAGCGAATAACATTTTTTTTTATTTTTTTTCAAAAAAATGACTCTGTGCTCACTCGAAGTGAACACAAATACACTTTTGACATCTTTCACAGTAAGCAAATGCTTGTGTCGTGAAAGCGGAAAATGGTCGACACGGCCGGGATTCGAACCCACGACCTCCGCACGAAACAGTGAGAAAGCCGGCGTCGTAACCGCTGGTCTATCAACCATTTATCCGATAAACATTTGCCAATATCCATCAATGATTGAGCATGGTAAATTAAAATATCAGCACAGCAAGTGATGCCTTTAACAACCTCACCAAGGTATGGAAAGCCCTAACGCTCGAAAAAGAACGAAGGCATTGAAAAGCATGGAAAATGTCAGCGTTTAGATGTAAACTGATGCAAATGTGGTACCTATTCCTCACCTGAACAATTCCAAGGCGTAAAAGGTATCCACCTTTGAATCAAAGTGCCAGCGACGGATATTGGATATAAGGTGGTATCACTGCACCATGAAGGATGCTACATGCCAGCGCAACCAGTATTGGCCCATAACTTCCACCAGAGTTGAGAGGAGATGGACATGGCTGGGACATTCATTGCGGATCCCAAATGACAGTTAGTCGAAGTGAATGCTATCCTTAACCCCAACTGGGTCTCTCATACGTGTTCCGTTCCTTTGAGGCAGAACTGAGTTGTCTGGACATGGCGTGGGAAGAGGTCATCAAAACTGCCCAGTAATGAGTGCAGGGGAGGGCTCCTGTTGCCTCCCTTATGCCCCTAAATGGAGTAAAAAAAAGGAGGATATTGATAAATGAATAATTGAAAAAAATAACCTCAGTAATATAATGTGAAACATAGTAGAAACTACAAAAGAGGAAAAAGATTCAAGAAATTTGAAAAGTATAGTTGACTTTCATAATAAATTCAATGTGGGTGGCAGAACACACAGCCATCTGAAATTCTATCTAAAACCAAATGACTGGATTATCCTAATGGGTACTATATGCTCTTCGAAAAATGATCTGCTTCTCATCCCTTACGGAGAAAAGAAAAGAAAGCCAGTTCCGACTGGTGCAAAGAATGTTGTCTATGGTTTCAATCCATTTAAATGGGCATGCATGAAAAAAGTTATTTATGTGGAGCTATTGTTCCTTAGGAAACAAATATTGAGAAAAGACCACCAGTGGAAACTAAACAAAAACAAGAAACTAGTAAATAAATCAGTTCAAAATGGCTTAAGTGCATAATATTATAATATGCTGTAGAGGTGTGAGTGAGAGGATTACCCGCAAAATCTTTGTATTGCTAATTTAAAGACCAAGGTCTCCCTAGAACTAAAATAAAAAAAACTCATAGATGGGGTGTCAAAAACTACACTGTCCGCATTCCATTAGTTTTGGTTGTGTAGGGGAATGGTGTGTCAGTAAGAGATTGATGGGTCAGTGGTGAGAGTAAATTACAGGAAAGGAGCTCTTTGTAAGCCCACACCACGGACGTAGCAATAGCTTTCACATGGAGGGGGTCCAAGGGTAAAATCTAACCGCAAAAATCATAGCCGTATGCTAAGGGGGGGGTCCGGTCTCCCAGAACCCCCCCCCCCCCCTTATATACGTTCATGGATGGACGTAGCAATAGCTTTCATATGGAGGAGTTCCAAGGGTAAAATCTAACCGCACAAATCATAGTCGTATGCTAAGGGGGGGTCCGGACCCCCAGAACCCCCCCCTTATATACGTCCATGGCCCACACACATACTTGCAAGCACATGTGACCTGTCTATTCTGTCTGATACTCTGGCCTGAATTTATAGAATCGGTGAAACCATGATTGATTTTCTCTAATATATCTTGTAATCATAATCACCTGAATAATGCATAAGCCTCTTTTTGAACTTCTATACAACGAGATTACCTGTAACAGAAATTTCACAATGATATTAGTTACTATCTAATGAGAATTGACAACAAAATGCATGCCTATCACCCTCCAGTTTTTTTGGTAGTTAAACCACCTCCTTGGTGTCTGCTCACACTCACAGAGGTCATTTCAATAGTCAAAACTACCACAGGAATATGAAAATTATCAACAAGATCATACACTCATGGAGCACGGTACCACAACTCAGAAAAGTTTGAATGGTAATTATTTACTTTAAGGGCTTCTTCGATTTTTTATATGAAATACATATCAATTTATATGCAGATTGGTAAATAAGCTAATGTTATGGATTGAGTTGATAACATTTGAAGTATTTTATCAACCAATTTTAAAAGTTGCCTATTTTCTCATACAAATTTTTCTTTCAGGGAGTGATTTTTATTTTTTGATTCAAAATTAAATTCAAATTCAAAATTGGTGTTTGAATTCAAATTCAAAACTACGTTCCAACCTAGCCTAACCTATTTCAAGTCGTAGTGTTATCAATCGAGGATGTTATCAAATCCCCTAATCTATCCAAAGTGACTAACTAAATGACAATAACCAACAATATTTTCATTTTTCAAACAAAAACACCAATTTTAGAATCAAAAAATAAAATGTCACTCTGTGAAAGATAGGTTTGTATGAGAAAATAGGCAACTTTTAAAATTGATTTTTACTTAAAATTGGTTGATAAAATACTTCAAATGTTATCAAATCAACCCATAACATGCTTATTTACCAATCTGCATATAAATTTGATGTGATTCATATGAAAAATCGAAGAATCCCTTAAAGTAAATAATTACCGTGATAGGATATTATTAATGGAAGTTGGGTTAAGATGATTTACAATTACATGAATAAGGAAGTTTGAATATGCAATTATAGGTAACAAATAGATTGACAATAAGATTCTTGGAGTAGGCAAATATATTTCAACAAAATAGACGATCTTTTAGGAACAATTGTTACGAAAGGTCGTAACAATCAATATAGTAATCACCTACCTTATTTTTTCAAACCATTGTATAAATAATAATCCGTAAACTGCCACTACGAAATAAAATACAAAATATGGGCCATAATGGCGTCCACTCCAGCTTTGCACAATAAACAAAACATCAAAACAATAACACCGCTTTGTGGAACCGAACGGAAATGTGTATTGTTATGTTTACCAACCTTTCTTTGCTTGCACTCTGCAGTTGGCGGCCTGGCAAATACGGCGAAACTTCATGGTCAACATGCCGCCATACATCCAAGAAGTGACCAAGTGCGTCCAAGAGGAAAAATCTGCACATCTGGTATTTCTATTTCATAAATTGGTATAGGTTAGAAAGGGATAAGTTATACGTTTGTCTTTGATCGTGCTTGAGTTCTGTGTTTACCTGAGATGTTTTTGATACGCAAAAATATACACTAGTGACGTGATTTTGACAAACAAAACATCGTGCGCGATTTTATAAAAGAAGTTTCTTTGTTTAATAATTTTACATTTATGTTTAGTTAATTAGAAATAAATATGCCGTGGTTTATTCCTTGGTCAGAAAATATAAAGAAGAGAGCGTGTAGATATTTATTACAAAGATATTTAGGACAATTTTTGGAAGAAAAGTTGACATTGGACCAATTAAGTGTAGACCTTTATAACGGCACAGGAACTGTTTGTAATGTTAGCTTGGACTGCGAGGTAAGTTAGAAGACATTTTACAAAGCTTCCTGGTAATATTTTATTCATTCAGATATGCAAATCTTAGCAATTATGTTTATTCACATAAAATGCTGAGTAACAAACAACATGTGATATCTGGATTCCTTATTGCGCGATATAACATTGTATGAAATTCCACATACTCACTTTTTTGCGACTAATATTATCGATAAGAATTGAATGGAAATAAAGAAAAAGAAATTTACTATTGTGTTCGAATGTGACAAATGACAAAGCTATCAATACTTTTTATTACCACTGTCTTTATTGATATTAAATAAAAAAAAATTCATCACCAAATGATTTAATTATTTGCGTCTTTCTTTTTGTTTTAGTCATTAAATGAGCTGGGTGAAGCACAAGGATGGCCAGTGGAATTTGTGGATGGTTTTGTACAGCAAGTGGATGTATCAGTGCCATGGGCCAATATGTTCAAGGAAGATTCTTTTGTGCAGATAACCGGACTCACAATCACTATACAACCCCGACAAAGAACACAATCCGGTAATACTAGTAATAATTTTATTTCCCAGTCCATGTGTCCTTTCGGGCACTTAATGGGGTCAAAATAATAATATACATAGTAGGTATTAGCAATGTCAAAAGACTCGGAGAAACCCTAGATTGTGCATGACGTTTCTTTAGTTCAGTTACAGTTCTGAAAATCTTAACGAAGTGGTTGGTAGACTAGCGGTTACAACGCCGGCTTTCGTACTGATTGGTGCGGACGTCGTGGTTCGATCCCAGGTGCCGACCATCTTCCTCTTTCACGACACAAGCTTTAAGTAGCTTACTGTGAAAGAGTCAAGGAGTGTATTTGTGTTCACTTAGAGTTATCAAAAAAAAATAATCTTGTTGTTGTTCTATTAGATATATCTTCAAGGTTGATTCCCAGCTATTTAGCAATCTTAATTATCAAATGATAATGTTGTAGGGACTGGTATGTTTGAATCCATGTGGTCTTCCATGACCTCCTCCATGCAACTAGCGACGGAATGTCTTCAGCAGCAGCAGGAAGAAGAAGGTGAGGGCCCCGCACCTCCTCAGGCTGTGGAAGGAATTGAACTGTTTGCACAGACTATAGATTCAGGTAAGTGATCCCAACTCTATAATTTTTAGCAAAACACATCATCTTTAATTTGTAACAAACATGTTGTTGTGTTGTGTGTTTTAGTTTTATGCAGAGTGAAAGTGAGATTCTCCAACACCATCATTAGAATGGAGCACGTGCCCAAAGACAGTCCCAGTGGAGTGGCTCTGGAGATTCACATTAAGAAGTAAGCCATTTCACATTACTTTTTCTTCCGCTTGTGTCTCATCAGGTCTCTCTGACGTTGGCAACCACTTCTTTGAAGGTCTCTCGGTCGCACACAACCCGAAAAAACCCTGCTGTTCCTATTACACTCCATTCTCTCTTTTAAGATTTGGCCAGGACCTCTTCGATCATCCACCTTTCCCATCTGCAAGAGTTATTTTATCATTATTGATAGTTTTGCAGCCACTGTATCCCATTGTTGAATTCAACCATCTGAAAGAATGGCGCTAAGCTCTTTGATTTTTTGGCACATTATTTTGCATAATTGGTAGGCACTCGCAAAGGAGGTGCGTGGGGGTCTCTAGTGACTTTCCATACAACTTAATAGCATTCAATACTTATTAGGCCCACGTAAGCCCATTGTGGTCAAATTGAAAAATTTTATGCTGGTAATAAATGGTTGATTAAAAAAAGTTGAATTTGTGTATTGTTTATCGTTCTTTGCAGTATTGACTACTTGGACGAAGCAGGCTCAGATCCACCGGCACAAATCACAGAAGCAGACAAGAACAAAACATATGTCGTATCAACCTTCACTACAAAGAAAATATGCTTCGACGGAGTCACATTTCACACTGACGAGTTTCCTTCTAAAGCTCGTACCTTTTCTAAATCAATTCTCGTGGAGTCCATGCAAGCTTCTAGTATCAACGCTGATCCCGATCTCGTTTTAAGTAATCTGTGTAAGAGTTCAGACGCTGTGGAGAGTTTGTACGAGTCTTGCACTTATTCTAGTTTATTATCCACTGACAAAAGCGAACCTCTAACATCCACACCAAAAGTCACCAGTCCTGACCCACCCAACTTGAGTAATGTGTGCACCGAGCCAGAGCCCATTATTTTTGGAAGGTTGGCTGGAAGACAAGAGATGAGGATAAGAATCAAACAATCGGAAGAAGCCGTTGGACCTAAAGTTGATTTCCAATTGACTTTAGGTTCCTTAACAATGTTCCTGAGTCCTAGACAGTTTCATATCCTGATGGAGCTGGCAGAAGGGCTGGCGTCTCCGCATTTAGAAGATAACAGGTAAATATTATTTTTACCCTTCACGCCATACACCTACCCTTTTGGTGTTATTGAGATTGACAATACAATATGTGTAAGGACTAAGGAGGGACCTGAATTTTTTAGCATTTTCCATAAACCTGATTTTAACCCCGATATTTGCAATTTATAAGTGAATTTTCACGTTTTAGCAAAATAAAAACGGAAATATTATTACAAGAAATAAATATACAATTAATGATGACGAAAATAAGAGCATCAGTTCATATTTAAAAACGGTACCTTATTTAAATTAGGTAGGTACCAATTTTCTGAAGTTCACTGTGCCAAGGCATTGGATATTGTGGAGCTACAAGAGAAAGAATTTGCTGAGGTAGTTCGTAGAGCAATATGGATGTCTTCTGGTAGAAAGGTTCTAGATGTCTTACAACACGCTGTTGTCTGATCACGGAACAAATTCAATAAAATAACATGCAGTTTTTTAAATTCAATCTAAGAACTGTTATTCTATTCTAGTAATAAAATTCTGTAAAGGTACATAGCATGGTGGGAGAATTGTTACGATCATTATTATAGCTATTCTATACAATACAATATCTCCATTTTACACCCCACTTAGGGGCATAGAGAGGCAACAAGAGCTCTCCATTGCCCTCGACCCTGCACAATGTTTATGAACTCCTGCCACACCAGATCCATCAGCTCTGCCTCGAAGGACCGGAACATTGTATGAGAGGGTCTTCCTCTTTTTTTAATAACACAAAAGTAATATTTTTTAAGCAAATGATCTAAAATCTTTAAATCGGTGTTAGTTTGTTAATCTTCAAAAGATTTTTAACCGTCTTACGTATAGAAAATTCATTAATCGTAAGATTACGTACAACTCACAGATCAGTTTTAACTTAATTTATAAAAAAAATATTTGATTCGCGTTTGTTATGTAACAAACAAAATAGTAGCCGGGCAACGTGAGTGCTTACAACCAATATGCGCTATGTCAGGTTTGAACGATTTCAAGTTATTGATGCAGAATAGGTACCTTATTTTTTAATAATTTATTTTATATCAAAGTATAGGTAAGTCCCTATTAAATCATACGAAGAATCCTTTATGTTTCAGCCAAAATGAACTCATTCATTCAACTTATTATTATAAGTTGATCTGTATAGGTAAGTCCTTATTAAATCATACGAAGAAACCTGTATGTTTCAGCCAAAATGAACTCATTCATGTTTGATCACATCAATTTTAATATTTGTACCTACTTAAAAGTATTCTTTAAATATTTTCTTGAAAACATCATTATATTTCTTTGAAATTTAGTTGGTGCATCATGGTTGTAAGCCCTCGAATGATTACGAGAATGCATATTTGCTTTATTTGTTTAAATTTCCTATTATAAAAATGATAATCCAAAACACAATGGACCCAAATATAAAAGGGGCACATTTTTGGACGGGAAAAAAACTTAAATACGGTGTATTTATTACAAAAAGCGTTCTTGTATACTCGAAACAATTGTCAGTTGACGTTAAATCCAATATGGCGGGTCAATATCTACAGAGATCAGCTCACAATCAAGAAATATGCGTTAAACTATCCCGATGACAGCTTGATCGTAATATTTTCTATCGCTGAGCTATTTTTTCCACTGATCATAGTTTTTAAATAAAGCAGAAAAAGATTAACTAACACCAGTCTTTGAGAAATTACACAGATGTTATAAAATAAAATCACTGTTTTTCCATAAAAACAAGACGAAATGTTCAGGTCCCGAGTCATATATAAGTGTAGCGTTGGCTTGATGAAGTAGTCATATAATGGTGTCACTATGTTTCAGTAATATGCCCTCTCGTGGACGAGGGCTTGAAAGCAAGCCAATGCGCGCCATGGACTTTGAGCGAGTTGAGGCGCAGTTGGCTGGAGAAATGGAAACTTTTGGAAACGTCACCCACAACATTCTCAACACTCATGGGTGGAGCTCCAATAATATGGGTAAGTAAACCACATTCTTTTCTTACTTTCTCAGCCATATCCATCCATTGTCAAAGTAAGCGCCGTACCTTTAGTCCAAGACAGTTATAAAATGTAATGGGACGCTGACAACATTAGGGACGGCAATAATATGTACGTCTATGATAACAATTAGGTTACCAACCTCGGTAGCCAAGTGGCAAAGGCTCCGACTTCAGATGAAGATGTCCCGGGTTCGATTCCCGGTCGGGTCAGAAATTTTCAATGTGTTTTTTCACTTGAAATTTCTATTCGGGGTTGGAATCCCGTCTCAGATGGAACGGGACCAGTTGACTGGTAGAGAATGTTTCAAGCATTAAGTTCCACCGACTATACTGACGCCTATGTATAGAAGAGTGTTATTTATTTAACAATAATTCCTGTGTAGTTTACCTATTGATGACAATTTCTTAGTGATTGCAACTAATCTGGGCATACCTTTTACTAGCTTTCCCGTCTTGTCACTGTCCTGTGGTCACAACTATGAATATTGAATTCCAATTTGTATAATGGTAAATTTATTACTGCTTAATCAATGTAATTATTTTTTTTTAAATAAATCTGTGCTCACTCAAAGTGAACACAAATACACTCTCTGACTCTCACAGTAATCTACTTAAAGCATGTGTCGTAAAAGAGGAAGATGATCGGCACCCCCGATACGAAACAGCACGAAAGTCGGCATTGTAACCGCCAGTTTACCAACTAACCGATGCATCTGTTTGAAACCATATATTTTCCATCCGCATTCTGTCAATCTCATCAACTATCAAACACTGACAGTTTCTCTCAAACGCCAAATTAATTTCAAAATAAGAATTCAATTTTATTTATTTATTCATATGTGTGCTCAAATCACTCGAATTCGGGTGAAAGGCCTCAATAAAAATATGTGTGCTGTGATGTTTTTTTAATGTCAAATTTTGTGTGTTGTCTATTATATTGTATATTGAAAGTATAATAGACAACACACAAAATTTGACATAAAAAAGACATCACAGAATCAGCTTACCACAACCAAGTTGCGGTCTTTAACAACTAACCCAAATATAAATAAAAAAAAAACATTAAAATAAGAACAAAGCAAAGAATACAATAAAAAAAAGAGAACAAACTCTAACAAAAAAGAAAAGGAAAGAATATGAAAAAGGAAAGGAAGGTAAATATTGGTTGATGCATTCATAAAAATACTTGCTTCAGGTGACAGTATGGGAGACGATGATGACAAATTCTTGCCTCTACGGAACGACCCTCCACCACAAGCCGACAGCCTGAGCTCGTCTTTGACCAGTTCCATTATCTCCAACGCAAGCAGTTTGCCCAGTCTGGCCAGCACCAATACACATCAGCGCAGAAAAAGAGGTAAGAAGTGCTTTAAGTGTTAAACATGATTATGAATGGCACCATAATGGCAGAAGTGATGGGCCTCCGCTGGGTGCCGGTATATAGCGTCATTTGTGATGCAGTGGTACCACCTATACCCAAAATTCTCCTGAGGCACTTTGTTTCAAAAGCAGATACTCTATATGCCTGGGCTTTGGTCTGGTGCCAGGACTCACACCCATACAGGAGAATGGGCAACACACACACATCAAACATTTTGTCTCGTTACTAAATGCCAATGTTTTTCATATTTTGGTCATGTTGTTTATATATCGTCGATAAGACTGCAATACCGCGGAAATGTCAATTGCGAAACCGCGTAACTACCAAGTATCAAATTTTATAGGAAACGCAAAAAACTATTTCATTCCATAACCGCATTAGCTATAAGGTTCAAATTTGCAAACATAAGTTTGTATGGACTTGTCTTACAATACTGTTATGAATTCAATGTTATAAATTCATAACTACGTATTTTATGACACTTATGCGAAATTGCAATTTCCAAAAGTGCGACAAAATGAGTAGATACGCGGATTTAAGCACTAAGCTTCAACTTAATTTAAGCGTTTCGTAGAAATAGAGAATTTTCAGATATAATATTTTTTTATTCAATTATATGATACTAGCTTAAGTACCCGTGCGTTGCCCAGGAATAGTGCATTATGACCATGATACTTCAATTTATATCTGTGAAGTTATGTTTGATTAGGGCAACCCAATGCAAAAACGGCGCAGAACTCACAGATGAGCTCCTAGATGGCCAGGGACTCAAGCAAGGTGACTGACTGGCCCTCACATACATACCACAACAGTACAAATCCTAATATTTATTTCCAAAGTAGCCAAATCGTCAGATATGCTTATGATCTCAACATAGTAGGACGATTCCTGATAGCCATAAGAGAAGTCTTTGACTCCTTGGAAATAACAGCAAAGGAATTGGGACATAATATAGAAATCAAGCGAAGGATAGCAACAGAAAACAAAGCATTCTTCTCTACTCTACTGCCTGTGCTCTAGTCAAGAAGTGTCCATAGAAAAACAAAGATCACTCTCTGCAAAACTATTATAAGAACAGTTATGACATATGGATAGGAAGCATGAGCAATGACTGCGAAATCCATGGAAATGCTGGACACATTTGAGAGAAGAATGCTTCGTAAGATTTTGGAGCCCATGAACGATAGAGAATCCTGGAGAGTATGGTTTAACCATGAGCATTACAATGTTTACAAAGCTCCCAGGATCTATGAATATGCTAAATTGTGCAAGGCATATCGTTGCTTGATTTTATTTGGTTGGTTGGTTTTTAAATAAAACTATTAATTTCACTTATAAAATTTAATTTTTTGTGTCGCCATATTATACCTAATGATGTCAAATAAAATATAATTGCTATTATTAGGTGAGAACAAAAACAAATTTGAAGGATTCATCAATCATGTAAAGGAAATATGTTCGGCAAACACTTTCAAACTCACCAATGCCAAGGACAAACTGAAGAAATTTTAATGCCGATATTAGATTGACTTCGTTACAACAAATTTTGGTTCAGTACATCTTTAATGGAAGTTTTTCAGGGACAAATTGACGATTCGTTACTGGAAATTTCGTTAGGTACTTCGGTATTTGCTATAAAAAAATTTGATCTGTATTTGAATTTATCATACTTCAATAGTGACGATGCATAAAATACAAAAAATATATGTAGTAGGTTGAAGTAATAATATTCCAAATCATTAGAAAAAATGCACTTATTTAGTCCTATTTCTTAGCTTAAAATCAAAGACACAAACAAAATACAATAAGACAGCAGGCGCGTAAAGAAAATAATTGAACATATAATATTTAAGGATACATTGTGGTCCTAGTTACATAACCTCATCATCGCAATATTAAACTAAACTAAATTATGAAGTCTCAGGTTTGTATCCATAAAAGTAATGAAAAAAAAGGTTCCTATAAGTTGAATAGACGTAAGGTGTGATAGACTATATTATTATATCTATAAAAATAAAGCCTTGTTCTTTTAACATATTTACAATGTAACATACAGGATTGTGAAATACTATAGCTAATTATATGCAATTACACATATTGAAAAGATTTAACGAATAGAATATTTAGCGTACAGTGTGTGCTGTTTATAGTCTATCTAATTATTATATTGTCTATCCTATTGAAAGAAGAGCTGCTGGCCTGTCTTCTGTTTATGTCGTATCGAGTCTCACGACATTGGCAACCACTACTTCAACACCCCCGCTGTTCAGGGTCCAGTCCAATCTCTCATGTTGGGCATCTAAGATATTTGCCTTCGAACGGGACCACTTTGACCATCCAACATTTTCATCGGCAACAGTTGAAGGACTCATATTGATCCCGATGCACTGTAAAAAAATATTATTCAATTAAAATAAACACAGAATCCATGAGCAACACATATTTTTTGTTGGGTTTTGAAGACTGGTAAATATTTAATGAAATAGTGGAATTATAAAGAAGACAGTGACAGAATTCTCACTTTTTAAATTAATATTTGTTAAATTTCGTTAAAAAATGATAATTATTATTAAGTTTGCGGGCTTCTTTTGATATTTGACAAAAAAACCTCCTAAATGAATATGTTTTAACCTAACAAAGTGTAGTGTTAACACTCGAGGAGGTGTCCGGAAACCCCCCTAAAAACTATGTTCCAACCTTAAATTAACCTATTCAAATTGTAGTGTTATTATTCGAACATGTTATCAAATCCTTTAATTTATCCAAATAGAATAACCAAATGACAATGCCCAGCAATATCTTCATTTTTTAAACAAAAACATCAAATTGAGAATCAAGAGATTGTATGAGAAAATATGCAACGTTTATATTTGATTTTTATTTAAAAAATTGGTTGATAAAATGCTTCAAATGTTATCAAATCACTCCATTACATGCTTGTATAAAATATAACTACCTTTAAATGTTTAGGAGAGGTATTATTTTTCCATTTCACAAATTCATGATTTGCAGTGCAAAATATCCTTGATTTTTGTCATAATTGGTAAACACTCAAGATTCTGTAAACAATGATAATAAAACATTAGTTTTGAAAACACAATTTATATAATAATTTATTATCCCATGTAATTTTACTTACAGTTCTTGTGGATTTTTCTTTTAAACATTTATTCTTATGATTGTAATAACTCGTACTGTATATTTTTTTTGACAGTTGTGATATGCTATTATGTGCGTAGATGTCAGTAGCTTCTTCTTTTTCTTCTTTTTGGCATATCACCCTGCCATAATCTCAAATGTTCAATTAATAAATAATGTTTTTTTCAAAACTTTTTGATATATTTGGAATATATTAAAATAATCCGAAAGATCATTAAAAAATTAGGTTTTTGTTTATTTGTATTACATTCTGTACACGAAATGTAAAAATAGGATTAAAAAAAACAGGATCATTACGTTTGCGTTTTTTTTTGCTGTCTGCGTTTTGTTTTGCTGTATGGTAGTTCTATTGTCTGTGGTTGCCATCGCCAAACGTCAAACTTTTTATAGACGTCAAAACAAAATATGTACTAAAATCACAATTCTTTTTTCAAAATTCAATTAATGCATTATGTTTCCTTTTATTTTTATTAGGTAGGTACTAAACTAATTGCACAACTTTACTTTTGCTTAAATAATGTACTTATATTTTGTGTTTATGTTTATTAAAGACTTTTTTATAACAATATACTTATTGCAAACATTATACAGTATACCTTCAGGAAAAATGTTTAATATGAGGTTATACTTATAATAATTATTATTATAGTAAGAGAAATGAATCATTCATTTCACTTACACAAACATATTAACTGTGGTGTTTAATCAAATGATAAATTTCCATTAAAGTAAATAATATTCCCCTCTTAAACATGCATACATAAACATTATAAAAATTGTATTCTGATGTTATTTATTTATTTTAGGTTGAATTATGAGGACGACACAATCAAATGCCACCTAAAAGAATATTCTCTAAGCCCAGAAAGATCGTCCAAACTTTGAAGTTTTCATTCTGGTTTCAACGGAGCCCACAGAGATCATTCGACCATTAAAGTTATGATCTTCTGAGTATTGTATTTCTCAACAGAAAGCTATACCTGCTTAGGAAGAATTGATTTATTACATCTTCTAATTATTATAAATATGAAACGTTGTTGTTATATTCATGCGTTATCACATCACGCTGAAACTACTCAATCATACTCTTTGTAGTTACCTTCTTCATTAATGCATTTCAATATTAATGCCTACCTACATATTAATGCAAACATTATTATAATCCAAAAGTTTTTTTACAACGGCAACTCTAAATCTCCCTAAATTTTCACAATATGGAGGAATATGATGACATTTCATAAGTAAAATAAGCTAAATTGTTTTACTTTGTTGCAATGATTTTACTTCTATAGAGGAAATTTTTTTGAAATAAATAGAAAGTTTATGCATTGTAGATTAAAACAAAACCGTACATGAGTAGCGACGGTGCAACTAAATGAGATTTAAATACAGTTTCAAGATACCTGATTCTGACAAAATGGCAGGATGAAAATCTTAATTTGTATGGGAGATTTATGAAAAAATCTAATATTTTTATCGATAAATAACATTTTCCAAATATTTTTAGCCTTAAACGTCCACAGGAAATTAGACTCGCTATAGAGGGTATTACTTTACTTCTGGTATCCCTAGTTTAGCCGTCTATAAAGGACGTTACATACATACATATATACGAACGGACTCCTTTATTTATATTGATTATATTTCTAAATTATTTTGTGGATAAAACAAAGGTTTTATTAAACTGATTATAATCCTGAAACCATTTAAAGATTCTCAATTATTGTCAATTTTATTTCTTTCTCTCAACAATTCAGTCAAGTTCACTGTACCTAATGATCTAATTTATCGACAACTGTTTTACTGGCCAGTTTGTCTATGGAATGTTCATACCAATTTAAATGTTTATTATTTTACTTGCAAATCTTTTTCGACGACGACGATTTTAAGATTTAAACTTTATTTATATTTCAGAAATATAAAATGATTCAACAATAAATTATTATTGCTAAATTATTTTATACTTATCTACATTTTTGAATATGATTTTATCAGGTAGCTACATAATTATTACTCATCTAATGGCTATGACGGTTTTACACAAAATGTGGCCATAAATTTTTTAAAATGTGTCAATTTTCAAAATGGAGGATTTTTTTTTCCAAAATTTTTCATTAAATCTTTATTCATTGAGAATAATAAGATTTGAATAACTTTTATATGTATAACGAATCAATCTCCAATTATTTTATAACATTTTCATACCGTAATACCAAGATTCTATTCAACGTTTACATGAGTAATTTTGTTTCCAAAAGATGGCTTCTGTCTTTTTTGAAAAATTTGTATGAAGATCCTAAAAAAATAAAGTTTTTTAAATAGCTCTTAATATATTAAAGTTAACGTTGCCAATTGTATCTTAGAACGTTCTCGAGCAAATTTCACCGCTCTGCGCAGATTCATATCTGACGTAGCATTTGTATTTTGAGCGTGATGTTCACATATACGGTAAAGTATTGTCAAAGGCAAATAAAAAAACATTTCTGAATTATTATGTAGATAATATGTAGGTATACATAATATGTGTACCTACATATTATACCTGGCGCCAAATACATGACAGCAGTCGCAGTCTTTAAATTTGGTTGCTCTCTTGTTCTCAATAATTTCCAACTATTATCTCTATATTTCATTTATTATTAAATTTCTACTTGTTGCATACATGAGATTTTTCGACATGTTGAACATGTTGAGAATTTTCATGATTAAGATTTTAGGAGACAAACAATACCACCTAATGGCGAACATTGTTAACGTAAAGTGATCACACTAAGCCAGCCTTCGAAATAACAGTAGAAGACGGTCGTAAGCCCGTAGTGGTTTGTTCCATTTAAAAATCGAGCATTAGTAATGAATTGTTAGAGTCATTAGTTGTAATTTTTTTCTTTAAAATCACATACTAGTTCCTGCAGATTATTGTATTCAGTTTTGAATATCTTCAGTCTTTTTGGGTGAAGTTGTTTCACAATTTTTAACGTTGGCATGATTTTTGGCTTTCTAGATAAATCACTAAATTGATCATGAAATTTTTTCTTGTGTTGTATAGTACCGTTTGGGTTATACTTCAGTATGCAAAAATCTATCATTTATTTCTGGAGATTGTATTATCAAATCACGTACACGAAAACCTTTAGGGACTAGGTATGCATAGTTGGGACTTGGGATCAGTGATAGTGTCGTCAGATAAAAAAAACCTGCATTACAGCTTGATTATAAGATTCTGTCAAAGATTCGTCTATATTACTATCTTCGATAAAAATATTTTTAACATCATCCAGTGCTACATTTTCCAAATAATAAGGCAATTTGTTTTGGTTCTCCACCAGCCCCTTCACTTGTAGCTGTCTAACTTTTACAACCTCATTTTCCTCATCATGATCTTCAACAAGAATATTATTAACATCCCCTATCTTAAAAAAAGAATTAAAAAAATATTAATAAGAACGAATTTCTAAAACTACGTAAATATGAATATCACCAATAATCACCATACATGAAATATAAAAGCAATACCGCGTAACAATGTGTTATGGCGATCAGAAGTATATCGAAGCAATACCGCGTATTTGCAACATAAAGAATATTCACGTTTCTGATTGGTTAAAAATGATTGCGTTCAATTTTTAGGGAAGCCCCTTGCTAGAGTGATATCTGCGCGTGAAATCTCAATTTTAGTACAACTTGTAGTTACGCGGTCTCGCAACTGACAGTTCCGCGGTATTGCAGTCTCATCGACGATATGTTTTTTTTTAAGAATTAAATACATACTAAAATAAATTTTTGGCAATTTTTTGTTTCTCAGGCTCCTGTAGTATACCGGATAGTGATCTGCAGACTGAAATATCCCAGGTTCACATCCGCGTAGCATCTGTGGCGTGTGTTCTCTTACATGAGGCAACTATAAAGTTTACTTCCTAATTCTATCACTTTATGCACCTATTTTATAATGTGTCTAAATATACTGTATTTCTTTTAGGATATCCTGACACTGTCCGCATCCTCGAATGGAGAATGCTTGGCCAGGTCTAGTGTGAAACAAATGAAGTCTGTCTCTGAGGAGTTCTTCAACAAGTTGGGGCTTTTCTCAGTTAGTGGATCTGGTACTAGAGATTTGGACGAAGCCAGCAAAGCGTTCAATGAAGCAGTAGATTCTAATCACCTCAGGTACCTGCTTATATCTTAAACCCTTTTTTTTTGCCAGACCAGTCTATGGTCTCCATCTTATTGTATGTCACATACTGAATTTTTTACATACGATGTCCTTTAACTAATGCATTTTTGAATTCACCACCATTCGTATATTTAGAGTGTTGGCAACCCTGTTATTTTTATTTACTTTTTAAAAAATAGCACCATCCAGCATAACAGGTTTGCACCCTTTGCGCTGGACATTGAATGCTGATCATTTAGGATTAGTAAAAATGGTTGGAATTGTGAATTAAACTTCGTCCTCCTAAATACGACTGTGCGCTTTCTCGTTTCAGTGAAATAAATAAGTTACCTAGATTGTGTAATTTAAAAATAGTTTTCTTTTTTGTGGAGTTATTCAATATCAGAGGTCTCCAGCAAATATGTGTGCATTGAGAAAAGGAAATTCAGCCACATTTTGTCAAAATTTTACAGAAAGTTTCAACGAAAGAGTGTGTATGTGTGTCTTGATACTTTGTTGTTAATGACAATGACATAGAGTCAACTTGGTCCCCATTAATTCATAGTTTCTTACTACAGTATTTTTTGTCATTGTTTGCAGGTTAATTTTGGCCCCACTGATAGTGGAAGGTGGCGAGAGATGCAATGGTTCTGGCAGCTGTCTCTCAGTACAGCTCACAGCGGCTAGACTTCTGCTGCACGAGTGTCTGCGCGAGGATGCCTCCATGCCACCTCCATCCACCACCAACAAGTTCACCTGCGTGCCATTACTCACCTTCAATGCTCAAGGTTAACTTCATTACCTCAATATTTCGTTGCCTCTCTATGCTTTTAAGTGGAGAATATAATTATAATTATGATATGAAGAGGTTTTGTTTGAAAAGTTCTTTCAAGCGAAATAATTTCTTATTGTAGGCAGGCAGTATAAATACCGATACCCCTATTGAGTGTGAAATCTTTCTCTCGTTTTCAATTTCGTATTCCAAATACAGTGGACCCGGTAATCTGGCACCCGCCCGACACCTATCGCTGTTGATTTACGTAAAATTTTCGGCATATCTTCAGATAACCTACAAGAAAAATCTGCTTCTGAGAGTTGTATCAAATGACCAGCGCATAGAAAAAACGTGGAAAAAAGTGAACATGAAAGACCAACAAAGCCAATAGGCAATAAAGATGAGACATTAACAAAAATGGATATATTCATATCCTGGCGCCAAATACATGACAGCAGTCGCAGTCTTCAAATTTGGTCGCTCACTTGGTCTCAATAATTTCCAACTTTTATCTCTATATTTCATTAATTATTAAATATCTACTTGTTGAGATGTTGAGATTTTTCGACATGTTGAACATGTGTAGAATTCTCATGATTAAGAGTTTCGAAGACTTAAATGCTTAACGTTGTTAACGTAAAGTGATCACACTAAGCCAGCCTTTGAAATAACAGTAGAAGACCGTTGTAAGCCTGTAGTGGTTTGTTCCATTTAAAAAATCAACAAATTCAATAGTCTGACACTTCCTTTCAATACATTTGTCAGACTACTGCGAATCCACTGTATTTTGTTTTAAAATTAAAATTTTTGTACAGATTCCGACGGATCTCTAACTGGTAGCCATTTGAACCCTCTGTGCAAAACCCCTGATCTGAAGGTCTATTACAAGAGTACGCAGAGAACCTCAAGATCTGGAGGGGACCGAAGACTCTCCGCTCCCAAAACGGACATCAAGTAAGAGCTGAATATCTTTTGTCATTACATACACCCAAATAACAATCAGTGATAATTTTATACAAAACTAGCTGACCTGTCGACTTCATCCCACCTTGAAACCAATGGTTAAATGTTGTGCTAACTCATTATGAACTGAATTTCATTTCATTTTTTAAATCATCATCATCAGCCCACGTTTGCCCACTGCAGGACATAGGCCTCCCCTCTCCTTTTCCACTCCTCCCGCTCCTGTGCGATCGTCATCCACTGGGGTCCAGCGAACCTTTTACGTCATCCATCCATCTGGTTGGTGGCCGCCCTTGTGGTCTCTTATCGCCTCGCGGTCTCCACTCCAGCAGTTTCCTCGTCCACCTGTTGTCATTCATTCGAGCAATGTGCCCCGCCCATCTCCACTTCTGCATAGCTATCGTCTCGACCACATCGGTTACTTTAGTCTGGCTGCGAATCCAGTCATTTCTCTTCCTGTCTTGCAGTTTAATGCCCAACATTATCCTTTCCATTTTTCTTTGAGCTATTCGCAGTTTATTGCAAGACAGTTTGGTCAAGGTCATAGTTTCCGTGCCGTATGTGAAGACCGGCAAGACACACTGCTCAAATACCCTAGTCTTCAGTGTGTTTGGGATAGAGCTACGAAAGGTAGTGCTAAGCTTCCCGAAGGCTGCCCATGCTAGACCTATTCTTCGCTCAATTTCGATGGTCTGATTGTCTCTGCCCACTGTTATTTTGTGCCCAAGGTATATATAGTGGTCAACCTCTTCCAGTGGAAGGCTATAATCACTTGTGTCCAAGTTTGTCATTATTTTAGTTTTGTTGACATTCACTTTTAATCCTATAGTAGCAGACATAGTTTTTAGTTAGTCTATCATTTCTCTCATTTCATTAATACTCTCTGAGATCAAAACTATATCGTCCGCAAATCGCAGGTGGTTTAATCTCTCTCCATCAATTTTGATTCCCTTGTTTTCCCACTTCAATTTCCTAAATATGCTTTCCAAAGCTAGGGTAAAAAGTTTGGGCGAGATGGTATCGCCTTGTCTTATGCCTCTTTTGATTTGAATTTTCTCCGTATTTTCGTGGAGACGGATTACTGATGTTGCGTTTTTATATATATTTTCCAGCAACGCGACATATCTGCTATCTATTCTGTTGTCACTTAGTGCATCAAATACAGACCAGATTTCCACAGAGTGAAAGGCTTTTTCATAGTCTACAAAAGTAAGCACGATGTGTTTCTTATATTCATTGCATTTTTCAATCAGTAGTTTCAAACTTTGCAGGTGGTCACTTGTGCTATAACCTGATCGGAATCCGGCCTGTTCTCGCGGCTGGCAGGCATCCAGTTTAGTTGTTAGTCTGTTACATATTACCCTTGTGAACAGCTTATATATGTGGGATAGAAGACTTATAGGGCGATAGTTATCTAATTTTGTATTGTCTCCTTTTTTATGCAGTATCGTTATTATTGCATTGTTCCATTTCTCTGGTATTTGCGAGTCACTTAGACATTTATTAAATAAGTCTGCTAAGAGTTGTCGGAGTGGTCTACTTGGTATTTTCAGCATCTCGGGTATAACATTATCCTCTCCAGGTGCCTTTCCATTCTTTATTTGCCCCAAAGCATAGTCTATCTCGTCAATTATAACATCTGGGATATCCTCAGATCCAACGTTGCAGGTAATCCCTTTGTTAATGTTCTCGTTTATTGGTCTTGGAACTTTAGAGGTGTATAACTCCTGATAGTATTCGTGTGCAACCTTAAGTATGTCATCTCTATTTGTGACCTTTGTACCCTCCTTATTGGTTAGTTTGAAGATTTCACTTTTTCCATTTGATATTTTTGATGCCAGTACCTTTCTGCTACTATTTTCCTGGATCGTCTTTTCAATGTGGTACATATTAAATTTTCGGGTATCTTTACAAACTTTTTTGCGTATTTCCTTATTTATTTCTCGTTTTCTTTCCTCCGAAGCTTTACCTCGAAGTTTTCTCCGTTCATTCATCAAATCCAATGTAGGTTGGCTCAGTTTGCTCTCAGCATTCATCCTCACATTTGGTCTTATCGATTCCAGTCCCTTTTTCATTACATCCTTGATCGCACTGTCTATCGCATCTATGCTCATCTCCCTGGCACTCATTGGAGCTAACTGTTCGTCTACAATATCAACTAGTTCCCCTTGTTTGTCTCTAATAGCTATAACATCTATTTCTCTGGAGTTTGTAGACTTATTTATCAATTTTCGGCGTTCCTTCTTTGCGTTTATTTTAACGGTTGCTCTAACTAGCCTATGGTCACTGCTTGTGGTGAAATTGTTTAGTACCGTCACATCACGTATTATTGACCTGTCATCAGTTAGTATAAAATCAATTTCATTCTTTGTTCTTCCATTAGGACTTTTCCATGTCCACTTACGGCTCTCTTTTTTCTTGTAAAAAGTATTCATGGCATATAGGTTCATTTGGTGTAGAAAGTCTAATAACATCTTTCCTCTTTCATTTCTAGTTCCTATTCCATAGTTTCCCATTGCTATCTCGTGCAGCCCTTCCTTCTTTCCCAGTTTAGAATTGAAGTCACCCATTACCACAGTATACTTTGTTGGTTTATGTCGCACCGCTTCTGTCACATTCTCAAAGAATTCCTCCATCTCTTCATCATCGTGGGTACTTGTAGGTGCATACACTTGTATAATTTTGATACTGTATCTAGAAGAAATCCTCAATGTGACGCTTGCCACTCTGTCAGAGATACAGTTCATTTCTATGATCCGTGATTTTATTTTCTTATGGATAAGGAACCCTACTCCACCATATTTAATTCTGTCATTTCCCTTATAGTATAAAACATGTCCAGATTTAAGAGTTATACACTCTTCTCCCATTCTTCGTATCTCTGCAAGACCCAAGATGCTCCATCTTATCTTAGTCAGTTCTTCCTCCAATTCTATTAATCTTTCCTCGTCGGATAAAGTATTCGCATTAAACGTTGCCAAGTCGAACTTCATTGCTTGGCAGCCTCCAGTAACCCAGGGATTGACTTTCGCACCCCTGTCTCGCATCCTGTTCTGACCGCTGCCTTGGCCAGGGACATGCGTGACGCTGGGAACTCGGGGTCGGTTTTGGATTTTTTGATTCATTTTGAGGGGGATTTTGGCATTAAAACGCCACGCTTGCCGAGCGTGTTGGCGAGTCTTCGGTCAGTATCCGGTATATTATACATGGGTATTTAAGTCCATGCAGGTCTTAGGTTATCCCGCCGTTATTTCGGGCGCCAGAGCCTCGTCAGTAGTCAGCAGGGGGCACCGCGAGCAGGTGAGGATGACATTTGGATCACTAAGATGTTTTTTGTGATCCCTTACCCCCCTAAATATAGGTACCTAATACACTCATTCTTTAAAATTTAGTTTGTTCATAATTTTTTTTTCTTCGTAATTCCATTTTTTAACTAGTTTCTAGTAGATACCTATTTGTAATGAAAGAAATATTATTATCTGCACCGGGATTTGCTTAGTGAGCTAATGAATCCCAATTCTTGTACTTAATTTTTATCAAGTTAATGTGGGAAATTAAATAAATATCAGGTTGTGATAGATCTAAACCATCCTTGGATAACCCTCATATATAGTAACGACCTATTTTATATTTGCATAAAAAAATATAGGTATAGATAAAGATATGATTTTTCAGTATAAACTTGGAGCCTTGCATTGTGGAGGTGGATATATCTCTGGTGGACCGCATGTGTGCTCTGCTGAACCCACAGCCATTGTGCAAGCGACGGGACGCCTCTCTGGGCCCGGATAGGCACGGGACTGTCCTGCAAGACCAGCAGAGTGCGCCAGGGAACCAGTACCAACTCAGAGTCATGTGTCCAAGAGTTACTATTAGATTAAGGTGGGTTTATTCAGAAAAATAAACTATTTAGAAATTTATTAACCACTTTGAATATTTTTGAGAAAATGGAATACCCAAATGTACGTGATATTTTTTCCATCATTTTGTCTTTTTTGCTTAGGTATTCTAAACATCATGGCCTATACTTACTGCATTTGTATTTAATTTGTTATCCGTAACATTTTTTATTATCTTTATACTTCTATTTTTTTGCTGTTATAATTTTGATTTGTTGGTGACATAAATCATCCAAACGGATGCAATGCCAAAAAAATTAAAATAAAAAAAAATTTACCTCATAAAATTTTGTTTGGAAAAATTCCTTATCTATATATTAATACGTGAAGCAAAAACTTCATACACCTTTTTGCAAAAATTGCGCAGGCGGAGGAGTATGAAATAACGCACACTTATAGATTATATATAGAAGATGTGGCGAATGATAATATTTTAAAAAAATTATACATTCAAACCCTACTGCAATGTTATGACACTCACATTCACTTCGATGTATTTGACATTTATACAGACGCATATATCCTTTTGTTTATCTATGGTCAAATTGAGAATAGATTAATATTGTTTGCCTTTAAAAATAATAGAAAAAAGTTTGTACCTATCAACATTTCAAATTTGACGTTTCCATGTCATTTTTTTTGAAAGAAAATTGTGGAATAGCGGACATTCAACATCTAATATAAAATCTGGACATCACCTATTTATGGTTGAAGTTAGACCTCTGGGCAACCACTAGTATATGATAAAAATGTGTGTATATTAAAAAAAATACAAATGTGAGGATATTTTTCCTCAGGTTCCCGATAGCAGATCTCCGGCCAGCCCACGACATGAGCCGCCCGGCATGGTGGCAGCGCTGCGTCAGGAAGGAAATGCTGGTGGGGCATCTTCTGCAGACCACACTGACACTTCAGCCCTCCAGTTTTAGCATCAGATGCAGGGAAATGAACTTGTACTTTTCTACGGTGAGCTGCACTCTCATATTATATTAACTACCCAAAGTCTTTTTCTTCTTCTTAGTAGAGGACTGGGTCCTGTTTATTTTCGGAAATATTGTCCAACTGTCCCTCCATCTTTTTGCTAGTGGTTTTTGGTCTGCCGCCATTTTTACCACTCATCGGATCTGTTCTGTTGATGTGATTGTTGATAACATTTATATTGTCTATGGTTTTATCTTTTCTATTTTGTCTATGCTTTTTTTTTGTTCTCTTTTCTGTAATATCATAAAGATGGTGTGATTTGTTTAGAACTCTCTCAACGCAGACTGTTTATTCCCCTTTTGCACTAAATTTAACAGTGATATTTCCAGTGACACATCCTCGACATCACATATTCATACTCTGTCTGAAATGGTTGATCCCGTGATGGGGCGGAGACTTTTCATCTTCACAATCTGCTATGTGGACCTCGTCATTTGCATACCATACAATATCAATACATTTGTTTCTGAAAGAGTAGTCGAAGTCTAGTGGTTTGACATCCTCCATCATCTTGTCCGTGATGATATTGAACAAGGATGGGCTTAAACCATCTTCCTGTTGTATGCCAACCGCAGCTTGTATCTGTTTGGACAGCTCATTATCCACTTTAATCCTATTGTGGATTTTTGGTTTGTGTATGGATTCTATAAGTGCTTTTGAATCATGATGTATATTTCTTTACTTCCAGGTGGATAATTTTTAAATAAGAACTTTTTGAAAGTCTGGGTTATCTATGGAACCTATGTTTGTATTTTTAGGAAGGTTGCAGTGAGAGTGATATCCATTTGGGATCTGCTGTGGCGGATGAAGACCCAACCCACTCCGACGGCTCTTATTTACCCACACTAGAGTGGCCTTCGTAAGTCCAAATAAGTGCTATAATATTTTCCGCAGCTACATGTTAGTATGTATTGCCATAGAAACCATTGGCTTATCAAATTGTAATGTTGTTGTGTGTGCCTTAGGTTATCAATTAGATGGTCGGATAATGAAAGAACGCCACTGGATTCTTTGGACTCGTGTAGTGAGGGAGAAGGAGATCCAGCCGCGGGTATCATGGGGCAATCATCAGCCATGTTGATGGAGACCCTGAGGCAGAGGCCAGGGCCCTTCAGTTCTAAGAAGATGGTCCACGAGAGTGATACTCCGCATCCTAAGGACGATGATGAAGGTTATCTATCCTATCGCAACTTATTTAACCCATGTGCAGCCACAAAATCCACCCAGCTCTATCTAACTCCAGTCTTTAATAAATAATCCTGTGGTTAGGTTAGGTTAAATGTCATTATACCGTTCCAGATGAAACGGAAGAACTAGTCATACCCGGAGACATGGAAGAAATGAAGAACTTTGTAGACTACTCCCTAAAGAACTCCTTGCTGCAGATACAATGCAATCTACCTGTTGTCAGTCTGCAACTAGAGTGAGTACCTATTGCTCTTTTTATCTTTGGATATTGAAATGTACATCTTTCAGACTGTATCACCTAGAACTATGGAACCAACTGAGAAACAGCTGGTTACAAGAACCTATCTGTCTCCTATTTTTTTGTTTTTACTCGATATCCCTCCATTACATATGTGTTTTCTGTAGCGATAAAAATCTGTTTCTTTTAATGAAATGGCTTTTTCAAGTGACAAGTGCGATTTAGAATCGTTTCAAGTTGTGAGTTTTTGACGACAAAATACCTGTAAGTCACGTATCAGTCAGAATAGGCAAGCAGGCCATAATTGTCTGACGTGCATTCATGCAAAATTCACAATTTCTGTGACAACTCAGAGAGCTACCAGTTAGGAATCCTATCTATGATTACAGTGGCTTCTCGCGTTTATTGAAACAGGACTAAAAGTAGAGAAGTAACCATCTCTAATTCTTTCATTTTACGATATCCTAGAAAAACAAACCGTATATAATGCTCTTTGATTGTTTGTTTCAGTGGTAAGCAGTTGTACGAGTTGATATATAACAGGATAAACTCCGACTTGTTCCTGTGGGAGCCCTGTGCCCCCAGATCCCCCGTGCAGCCCCCCACCCCCCACATGGGCCACCCCTCGCAGAGCCACTTCAGCGCTTGCAAGAGCGCCATCAACTACAGTAAGTGCCACCCTATAACACTGCCTTTTGCTTAAGACAATCTAACTCTATATTTTGTTGACCGTCTGAATTTTATCCATTTCTAGATTCAGACTCTGATTCGTCCGCCTCGTCCAGTACGGAGACCCACAATCTGTACTACTCCGTCTACGACCAGAAAGTGAGACAGCAGCAGAAAGTCAAGGTCAAACGCACCAACACCAACAATGGAGAGAAAGTTGGACGTGTCAACGCCACCTGCTTCCATCTCGTTATTGGCAAGGGACTGCTCACAATGCACACACCAGTTAGGGTGAGTTTTCTTATAGTTTCTCCGTCATCTTCTTGTAAATACATCTTATCTTGTATATAAATAATTAGCTGTGTATGGTCCTCGCTAAAACTTGAAACAACTACACCCATTTTGCTAACTTCGGTTTCGTTTTCTCAAATATTTGTTTAAGCTCAAGTTGAGAAAATGTGGAAAAATTGTAAGGAAAATAGAAAAATAACAATTTATATATACCTTACAAAGATTTCCTACCTGTCAATTATTATTGTAACTGAAATAAAACAATTTATTAGTTATTCCACAAATTTAATAACCTGACTAGTTTCGCAGGCACAGGTCCTGCATGGTCATAATAGGTGACTTAGAAACTGATTATTGTATCACATTTACAACAAAGAAACTACATTTTTTTACATTAATAAACAGAAATAACCTTAAATACATCCTTATCTTGCAAAAAAGTTACTTATTCTCATTTTTTCAATGCACTTATCTCCGAAACTACCAATCTGATTTAATGTATTTTTGCATTTGATTGAAATTTGAAAAAAATTCAGCTTGTACATGATTTCCAAAGTTTCTTATCCAAGGCGGGACAAAGTTGGATGGGTCAACTAGCCTTCTTACCGTACAGTAATAATAATAATACCGTACAGTGGTATGTGTGAGTGGTGCGATGGTATGTCAGCGTCCCTCGTTCTATTTCTTCCGTACACATTTGACATAACATAGATGTGAATTTTACATGTTTTGTAGTTATATTTTAATGGCCAATGGCCGTGTTTGATTATAAATATGATTGTATAATTACAGGACTCAAACAATTTAGTTGTTCCTGGCCAACGCGGCGAGATATGTGTCCGTGTGGGGGGTCTCACGCTGTGTCATGTGGCCGGTGTCTCTGGGAACAATCGGAGAGCCCTTCTGTCCCTGCAAGCAACCACTGCTCATCTCTACCACGCAGGTACGTGTTTGTAACAATCATTTGACGAACAGTCAAGATTAAGTATCTATATAACTATATCTATGTATATTGTGGGATTTGAAGTAAAACTCTGTTATTTTATCTTTATCCACTTTATTTGTCATCAAAACTTCACATCAATCATCGCAATACACGGCTCGCGTCTAACCATCAACTGCCCGTCCTGGCTCACCTGCTAATCCCCCCTAGTACTCCCCCCACTACCGCACCCAACATCCCCTCATCATCACTACAACCCACAATATGTATATATAATATTTATTGACACAGACTACCGCTGCACTCTTCATATTTTGACACTAACAAAAACAAACTCGATGTTGCAACAAGTGCAAGCTGTCAATTAATCGAATCGACCTTCGGAAATTTATAACGATTCATAATAATATATACTCGCGATATTCCACGCACAAACTTTCCTGATCGGGTTCGTATGCAATGCTTAGAAACTAACCCCGTATTATGGAAGAACCACAAACACCATTGATAAATGCAAGGTTGTCAAAGTATTCCGAGGTATATTTATGACACGGTATAGAGTTGATTATTAGTAGCGCGTGGTATAAACGATTTATGCCGGAATAACAGCTATTCCCATCACATTCCCATTATATTATGTGTTATAAACGCAGTTTCTATTAGTACCACTGCAAAGTATTTCTATCTATGTCTGTTTCAGTTACGGACTTTGGATTCATATTACTGATGTGCTCCAAATCAGTTTCTTTAGAAAAGTAATATTGCAAAGATGGTTTTAAACCAACCAAACCAAGGGAATGATTTTTTTTGGCGAAGTAGCTCATGCCAGATATTGATTGTGGCATTACTTGCATGTACTGAATTTAAAACAACATTTGTTTATCTTTGGTTTTTTTTTTTTCATTTTGACTGCATTAGTATACACAGAATGTCAAATTTCTCAAATTCATAAGTTGAAATATGATTTCATCGCGGATATCTCCTAGTAACCTATAACCGTTCATTGTGTTTGTTTAATATTTTTAGGTGTGGTGTCTGCATTGGACGGTCCTTCACCCTTGAGATTATACTCAAACCCTCTTCCTCCATATCTCCGGCTGACCATACAGCCGTCGGAGAAGGGCATACAGTTGAAGCAGGCGGCTTCCTTCAGGGATCAACTTTCCATAGCAATAAGTATCAAACCTCATAAGGACTACCACAACTTTAAGGTAAAACACTTTAGATAACTCTTGCTATGGTCGAAATTGAAATGAGACACTTTGCCGAGTAATAAATTTGTGTAATTGTAGAGTATTCGTGTGGCTGTGGGTGTCTCCAACTCAACGCTGGACTTCACGGTGTGCCCTTCTCAAGACAGTGTGCTCAACCAGTGCATTGATATGTTTGACGTGTTGGACTATCCTGTGGCGGGCTATGAACCCAGTACCGTAGTGACTGAACTGCATGTGCACGTTTGGGATAGTGCAGTAGATTACAGGTTAGGTTATTTTTATTTTTTTTTTTTATTTCTTTTCCCCCATGGGTCTCATTCGAGACACTTGGGTTGATATCACAATTACAAGAAGATAACGCACAGAAATAAATGCAGTTACAATATCATATATCAATATTTTCTAATCAATACTAAAAGGGTGTGAAGGGCCCTTTTAGTATTTCGTCACAATTACTGATTAAAAATAAAAAAAATAAGTAGTAAAAAATCATACATAAATCTTTCTCTCTTAAAGTGACAACGAAACAAAGCACTACCTATTAATGTCACAATAGATCTATTTTTGTCACAGTGATACAAAAGGCATACAAAACCTCGACCTTCATTCAAAACAAAAAAAAACTGTCTTATGGTTAGGTTTCTTGTTGCCGAGGGACAGTCTGAGAAGAAAAAGGAGATGGATATTTGATTTGGTATATATTACTAGAAGACGGTGGTCCGAAGTCATGTTGCATTGTGGCGCCCAACGTGGGGCAAAAGAGCAACGACCTCTGTTTTGCAGATGAGCTGATTTCAAATGATCTATTCCAAACAATGTAATCATCTTCATTCAATTACTTATTCTGGAACCATTATTACAGACCACTTCACCTACCTCTACGTACTGTGGCCACTCTCGGCACCTTCAGCGTTTCCAGCAATGTGGTGGCACAAACTAATGCCTCTAACTTACGCTTCATGGCTGAAGAGTGCATGCTGTTCCTGGCGGAAGGTTCCTCCACTCGTCCCGCTAACCTGAGGAAGGAATACGTCCAAGTTTTGGACGTAGGACTGTTTGAACTGTCTCTCAGGGTCAATGACAAGGTACGTTAATAAATAATTACAGGAAACTAAGAAAGTTGGTATAATAAAATATGAGAAAAGACAAATGAAATCCTTTATATTTGAATTTTATTCAAGATATTTTTTATGAATATCAAATCTATACTATCACTGATGGCCGTGCAAATGGAGCGATGTCACTCCGAAAATTTCCCATAAGTGGGGAAAACCAAATGAATGATGTGGAATGATAGGGTGAGTCAGATATCCTTCAATTCCAAATTCAATTAGGTCAAGCCATTATCCATCACTGCAAATGATCGTCGTGACGTGGTACAAGTCATCACGTCACTTGATTGTCAATTAAAAACATGGTCCAAATTTGTCTCCATCCTTCCACCGGGGTACATGTGTTGCTGTTTTTAATTCAATCTAGGTGTATTAACGTGAAATTTTATTAAAATGATTGGAAAAAAACACACAACACACAAACAAAAAAACACAAGTTTCACATCTGTTAAAATATAGTGACTACGTTCCATTTGGACAGATGAAGTGATCATGAATGGGACAATTATTTTGGATGTCGTCCAATGCAGATATCCATTGGACGACATCCATTTGAAGTGATAGTTAATGGGGGCCTAAAAGGGTGGTCTTTCCGCTGCTTGGTGCTGACATACAACAGATGCCAGACATTTAATACATTTTTGAAATCACAATTTTTCCATGTTTTAACATGAAATTTCTATCTAGACTCAAGAGTGTGTTTAAGTATTTTGTTAATATTTATTTTATTATTTTCTTTGGCAGAACATCAGTACAGCTCCAAGAATGGACCTCCGCGCGTCAAACAATGTGGTGCACTTGCGGACGTGTTCCGATACGTTCTCTGCTCTGTGCAAGCTTATCAACTATCTGGCCAGCGACGGAGACCTCTTAGACCAGCATGCCGACTCCACACAGTCCATAGGCGAGCAATCCGGGGAGAATATCCTCATAGGTAGGCTAACTCCAGATGAGATCCTGTGGAATGTGGTATAAATCCCGTAGAGATTATTGAAAGATTGTGGGTTGTGGAAAAGCCAGTGCCAACCGTCTTCATTTTTCTTGACACCTTTTTTTTATGTTACAGGAGACGACAGCAGTAGCAGTATCCAGCAGGAGGATATCAGAGAACTGTCCCAGAGCCAAGTTCAGCAGGTGAACGATCTCATGGCTGACGCCATGGAGGAGAAGCCTAAGGTAGATGGTAAGTGGTCATTCATATTATTATTTGTAATGGGCAGGCAGCTCAAGCTGATAGGCCCATATCATTGTCTCTCAAATAATCATCCAGTTGGTTCTTAAATTGATTAACACTAGTAGCAGACACAACACTCTCAGGGAATTTATTCCACACGTCAACCACTCTGTTACTAAGTGCATGCTTCTTTGGATTGCATATAAAACAAGGTTTGCTCATCTTTAGGTGGTGTCCTCATTGGCATACCTTTTGAATATATGCTCCAAATCAGGCACACTGTAGTATCCAGACAAAATCTTAAATGTTTCCATCAGGTCACCTCTTTGTCTTCTCTCCTGTAGTGTGGATAACTTTAAGATCTTTAATCTCTCTGGGTATTCTAGGTTTTTAAGTCCCAGAGGCAACTTGGTAGCCCGTCTCTGGACATTTTCTAGTAGGGTAATGTCCTTGATCAAGTAAGGACTCCAGATGAGGACTTACATCTTATCCTCCTCAACATAATTGGGTTGAATGCTTTGTGTATCCACGAACCTTTGTTGCAGACACAATTCTGGATGAAGATGTTGATATCGCTCGAGAAGGCGTTGAAGTATTTTTCTTTCCCGACGAGTCAAAAGCGGCCAAACTGGAGAGAGAGGCGTCTTCCCTCACACAAGTATCTATAAATTCCTCTTCGACAGACCTTACCGGTAACAACTTTGCCGATTGCGAGCCGACTTCCGGAGAGTTTTTATGCGACGACGGCGCCGGTAGCTTAAAACAAGAGGGGCGCGTTAGGTTGGTCAGTTTCGGTGAAGAAATGGGTCCGCCGATTCCTGTGGTTGCCAGAGAACTTGGAGACTACAGCACCAAAGTGGAGGATGTCGGCACAAACGTGAAGAGGGAGTCGCCGAAACAGACGGCGCACAGCGACTTTGCCTTGGTACGTCACAAGTCTTTAAGTTATACCACGGACCTTTCTGAATTACTGTTCTTCACCTGGGGTTGATTGGTAGAAATTTCTTTCTTTATATAGGTAGTTGACATAATATAAAATTTTCAGGAGCGTAAAAGTTCAGGAGATACGGACGATGAATTCTGCATGTTGGGTGATGAGATTTTAGCAGCTGGTAAAGGGTTGTCGGAGCCGCAAGTGAAGTGGTTGATAGATGGACCACCACATGTTTTCGACAACCATTTCACAGTACCACAAGGCAAGAGTGATATCCTCAAAACTCCAAAGAACTTTCCAATGGCTTTGTTCAGGTATACATCTTCTATATATTGATACGTGAAGCAAAAACTTTTTACGAAAATTGCGCGGACGGAGAAGTATGAAATTTCGCACACTTAAAGTTTATATAGAGAAGGAGTGGCAAAAATGCTATTATTTTTATTAAATTATGCGTAAAAAATAGATTAAATCAATAAAAAAAAAACATTAAAACACTACTGTAATGTTGGGTATTTGACACTCTTCAATTTATTTGCCATTGACACAGACATATATATTCTTTTGTTTATCTGTGGTTAACCACATTGAGAATAGATTTTTATTGTTTGTCTTTAATATTATTTAAAAAAAACTTTGTACACAATATATTATCAACATTTCAAAAAAATTTTATAATTGGAATTAGCTATGGGCGAAATCCAAATCCAATATTAAACTTTATGCTGTCCAAAATACTAATAAGGTTACATCATTATGTTCTGCGCGACTTTCTTAGTTTTTTTCATTCACAAGAACCTTTTCGTGACAGTAGCAAATACAAACAGTTGTGCTCCATTTTTATATTATATACTTGCCTACTTAGAGATGTGTTTTTGTTTTTCGTCCGTATGTATTCCCATGTATCTTACATTTAACATCAAATCCCGTTTTTGCAAAAATATTGCATTTTGATTTTTGATTTATGTTTTGGTTTATCAAGATACACTCTGCGTGAAATGTCCATCATCTGGTATATATACGGCGGCAAGGACTTCCCCGCACCAGCAGCGCAGGCGCCTCAGAAGCGTGAAGACCAGAGGAGCGCCTCTTTAGGACCATCCATTAAGCATGTCACCATCAACACGCATTCCCCAACATTTGCACACAGGTGAAAATCTTCTTCAACATTCTATGTTCGTTTCAGATTGTTTTTTTCAACCATGAATGACGTTAGGGGGTTAAACCCTTAAAATAAGAATAAAATATATAGAGTAAATGGGGTTAGTTTTTAAAAATCCTGGGAACTTAAGCATGATTTACAAAATCCCTCTTTTAACATAGCATTTAATTAGCAGTTGGAATAATATTATTCTATAGAAGGCATACAAGCTGTTTTTTCCGGCATTTGTCTAAAATAAACTTTGTTTTTGCAGAGATAGAGACCCCTACAGCATCATACCACCATCGTCCAGCAGCTGGGGTAACTCTGTGTCCTACAGCAAAATGGGCATGGCCGATATGAAGACCGGCAGTGGGGGGAATGCTGGCAATTCTAATCGAGGGAAGGGCTGGGTGAAAATGGGAGGACCTGGAAGAAGACACGATGTCCTCATGGAGCTGCAGCTTAATAAGGTATGTTCTCTCCGTATCTTATACATCTAAAAATATTAATACGTAAAGAAAAAACTTAATACACCTTTTTACAAAAATGTGTGGACGGAGGAGTATGAAATTTCGCACACTTATTGTTTATATAGAAAAGGAGTGGTGAATACTAAAATATATTTTAAATTGTGCATAAAAAATATTTTAAATCAATAAAAAAAAAACATTACAAACACTACTGTAATGTTATGTATTTGATACTCATTCCACACACTCCGATGTAGTTGACATTGACACAGACGCATATATTCTTTTGTTTATCTGTGGTCAAATTAAGAATATATTAATAGTACGCCCGATTCTGTTTCCATTTAAGTGCGCACTAACTAAAATAAGAACGTTCAAATTTTAGTCAGTGCACATCGGTATTCTATAAAAATTAAGAGCGTTCTTAATGTGACTAATATTGAAATTAGTTCATTTTGGTATTCTACAACACTATTTAAGTCAATTTTAGTGCGTTCTTATGTCAAAATGTTCTTAATTTTAGTTCACACCTAATTGTATGGGACTTAAAAGATATTTGACAGATATTTGATGATATTTTTATAATAAAAGTATTATTTTAACCTAATAAGTTTAAAAATAGTGTTAAATATCTTTATTAAGGTAAATAAAATCATAAAATTGATTATTTGCTCGTGTTTCGTTATGCCGAAATCGAAAATTGGAGGTTAGATCAAAATCACTACTTTCATAAAATACTCTTGCGTATATTACAACACGAGATTTGCAATAAAAATAATTATACTTATTTATTTCAAAAGGAAATATAAAAGTTGGTCTGATAAAAACGCAAATTTGAGATGCTTCTAACAATATTTGGTCAAATTTTGACACACATAGTATTTGTAATAAACAAACATTGACCAATGGCGCATGCGCGATATATTCCATAGACAATTATACTTCATATTTTTGTTTATGGTGAACTAATTTAAGTCATTTTAGTTTTTAGAACACATCACTTTATAGAATACGGAATTTTAATTCATGTGAACTTAATTCTAAAATTTTGGAACGTTCTTATTTTAGTTCGAACCGAAACAGAATAGGGGGTTGTCTGTCTTTAATAATAATAATAATAGAAAAACTTCGTACAAATCAACATTTCAAATTTGATGTATCCATTATATATAAATTACTAGAGACAGATTCCCGACAGACGTCCTTACTATGAATATTACTAAAAATATTGTAAGGTGTAAAAAAAAGAAGAGGAGATGGTGGTGTTCTCCCAGTTGATGGTTGTCCCTCCTTCTTTAATTTGATCTTCTTCTTCCTTACTTCGTCCTTTTCTCTTCCTGGCTAGCTCACGGCAGTATAGAGACAGGACTCTATGGGATATGGGAGAAAGGATTCATGAGAAGAATCAGAAGTCATCTAGTATTTTTAATTGAGAGTTTGTTTATTCACTTTTTTCTTTTAAAAACAATTCACATTTTATAATTTACAAATTACCATGGTGTTAACACAAAACACTTTCTTATTTTTATTTATATTATAAATAAATCTGTACATTCTTTTTGTATTTTAAATTATCTTTGAAACTTTAAATTTACTATTATATAAAAATATTAAATTGGTCCGGGGACCGCTAGTTTTATCAACTATCTCGGAGATCGGCAAATTTGCAAGTGAAGCGGAGTTGAAAGCTTGTAGGTAACATACCTTGGCCATCCCCTCCATAGCGACTGCATACCTCTATGTTATTGGTCGAGGCAGCCGACGCCATCTTTAATTTACTATAGCTACTTAGATGTATCTTTCTTTTCTAGACGGTACTCTTAGAAAACATGCAGCCACGGCGTGGCCTCTGCATGATCTAATACAAGGGTCAAGGAAGTACTTGCGTGATAGGTACATGAAATGTGAATGATCAAATGGTACTTTCATAATGAGGTCACGCGTGATATCTGGACTTTGTACCTATGCCCGGCAATGTACCTACCTACTATTACTTTGATGAAGATTATAATATGAATTTAATATTTTATTTCAAATGAAAACTTTTCCCAAATTTTAACTCCTTACAATATGTTTGAATGTTAAAAAATTATTTCTGAAAGCTCAAAAAATTAGATTATCATTTCATAGGTGGCGTTGGTGTCGCAGGAAATCCCTTCCATACTATCTTTAATATGATGTTTTATATCTTGTGCATTTTCAAACTTTTCAATAGTTGTTCTGTTATCTAGAGCGGAGAAGAATCCAAACATCAGCAGAATCTGTTCAGCTGATCTCAAGTTATAAGTGTTGTTTTATTTATATTTATAGATTATATGATATGCATTGATTAATTGATTGATTGTAGGTTCGCTTCCTTCACGAGACCTACCCTCCGGGGCACAGCGAATCCTCCCGACAAGTGTTGGTGATATCTTCCGTGGAAGTGAGGGACAGGCTGGCTTCCAGTCAGATCAACAAGTTCCTCTACCAGTACACCTCGGAGCAGAGACCTAAGAGGAAGCATTCCAATATGGTGACTAGCTTCTTTCATTTCTGATCACACCACAGGATGGAATCATCTGGTTTCATACCAATATTTCTGTCCAGGTGGTCATCAAGGCTGTCCATGTGCGTCCAGAGGGCAGCTCCTCACCCCCCGAGTGCTGTCTCAAGGTGTCTCTGCTGCCTTTAAGATTCAACATAGACCAGGATGCTCTGCTCTTCCTCATTTCATTCTTCACACAGCTGTCTGACGTCGATCAAACTAAAGGTATTATTGTGGTCTATCTTCAACTTCTATTATTTCTGAAGTTTTTTTTGTACTTCGGGGACATAACAACCTACTCATAGAAAACAAGTAAAATTGATTTTTTAATAATGAAAAATGTACCAAAAAAAATTCTCGCAACGTTTTTCAAGAGCAGATCTTACATATAGAACCAGAACAATCATCAAATCAATCAGTGTTAGATTTTTAAAAGGTAAATTTTCATCATGTTGAAAATGTCAAAGATTCCCATATTTTGGAATTTTGAGAATTTTAATAAATTTGACCATCTATATGGTGAACATTTTTAACGTAAAGTGATCACTCTAAGCCAGTCTTCCGAACGGCAGTAGAAGATGTGGTATATTATATATACCACATCTTCTACTGCCGCATAGTGGCTCATAGTGGAAGATGTGGCCCATAGTGGCTCAAATTTTTCATACTGATTAGTTTCACATAACCCGTTTTATATTTCAGAGGGAAACTTAAGTTCAACCCAGTCTGGCTCTAGTCAATCTTTACACAGTTTGGGTGGTGGGTCTCCTCGACACTATCCGGCCCCGCCCATCATGGGGGTAGCCCCCCGAGACAATGACAGTGATGCTGAGGATTCCTTGTCCCTGAAAGATGACGGTAATATTGCTCATCATTCATTTTATATATCCTATCTTATTAGGGTCGGTTTTTCAAACGACAGACCAAATATCCATAAGTTAAAAATATTATTTGGTTCCAAATTGTGACTTGTCTGTTATGTACCAAAGATTGTTTAAAATAAATAAAAAAATACATGTCTTGTATACTTACTGAATTATTTGGCTCATACATTTTGTATACTGAATTGTTTGGCTTATACATATCTTGTATACTTACTGAATTATTTGGCTTATACATATTTTGCATACTGAATTATTTGGCTTATACATATTTTGCATACTGAATTATTTGGCTTATACATATTTTGCATACTGAATTATTTGGCTTACACATATTTTGTATACTGAATTATTTGGCTTATACATATCTTGTATACTTACTGAATTATTTGGCTTATACATATTTTGTATACTGAATTATTTGGCTTACACATATTTTGCATACTGAATTATTTGGCTTACACATATTTTGCATACTGAATTATTTGGCTTATACATATTTTGCATACTGTTATTTGGCTTATACATATTTTGCATACTGAATTATTTGGCTTACATATATTTTGCATACTGAATTATTTGGCATATACATATTTTGCATACTGAATTATTTGGCATTTACATATTTTGTATACTGAATTATTTGGCTTATACATATTTTGTATACTGAATTATTTGGTTTAAACATATTTTGTATACTGAATTATTTGACTTATACATATTTGTACACTGAATTGTTTGGCTTACTGTTTTCAGAGGAGAGTAATCCGCTTATGAGGTCGTATGAGGCAGAGAAGTTGGTGTCGGAGAACTTAATCCTGCTTGAAGAAGACTGCAAGGGCGGGGTTCCCTCCAGGAAAGGAAGTATGCAGAGTCACAGAGGATCTCAAGGGTCCACCACTGCGTCACAACCCTCAAGTACACCAGAACCTGATGACGCCCCCGTGTATTTTAGGTTAGTTCTCTATGCAATAATACCTAACCTATTCCGACACAAAGCCAGCGAAACGCCGCTCTGTCTTTGACTCAACATTTTATTTTAGACAAGTAAGATTAAAAATATGATTTTACTAATAAATTATTTTATTTAGAAGATTATATTAATGACACATTGACACATCTAATGGAAAATGTTAGTACTTACAAAAAGGGCTGACAAGCACTCGCAGATAAATGTGTCGTTACTGCAATATTTTGTGCAAAAAGATGAAAGAAATTACAATTTGTTAAATTCGTCATGGTTCACCAAATCCACATAAGATATTTAAAATGTGTTTTTGAGAGTCTCTCAATGTAGGTGTGGGATGTGCTTGGCGTTTCTGTTTCGCACTCGCCATTGTGTTTTAAAAAGTACCAAATTCTCGAAAATTACAAGAAAATAGAGATTAATCTTTTTATTTTAACTTGAGTATCTTGTTGTTTTGCATTTTGAAAATTTTTCTTATTAGAAGACGCTAAATGTTTTGATTTTTTGTTTTTATCTAATTTTCTGATTTTGTTAGGTTTGTTTTGTATTTTGTGCATAAATGAAGACTCATCTATTGTTATTTATAGACTTGTAACTCAATGAATAAACAAATAATGTATCATTACTCCAACAAATAAAAAATGAAGTGATTCTCTAAAAAAATTTGTTAAAATTAAATAGTGTCGCAATGGGTTAATATGGTTGTAAATGTCTGAATAAGTGAGCGAATGTGATTGTTTGTCACCAGGAACATAGTGTTTAGTCCGGAAGTCCCAATAAGACTAGACTACCAAGGGAAGCGAGTGGACCTGACTCACGGTCCCCTGGCCGGACTGTTGATGGGTCTCGCTCAACTCAATTGCTCTGAACTGAAGCTGAAACGATTGTCATACAGGTAACTGATTTTGCATTTTGTTTTACCCATCACGCCGTTTCCCGAAGGGGGTAGGCAGAGAGTACGGACTTCCATTCTTTCCTTTCCAAACAAACCTCTTTCGCTTCTTCCAAACGCATAACATTCCGCATACATTCTCTTCTATTCCTTTTGCTCCTGACTTGGTCCTCCTCTAAGGCGGCACTGATATGGTCAATTTGTCATTCAAGGTTAGCCTCGTCTGTGTGCATTCATCCTTTCAGATTTATATATCCTCTTAGTCGATCATTCTCTCTACATGCCCAAACCACCTTAATTTATTCATTTTCATTCTAGTCACTACGCTAACATCCACTCCACATTCCTTTCTAATATTCTCATTCCTCACCTTATCAACCAGTCTCTTTCCGCATAGCCTACGCAGTGATCTCATTTCCACAGGAAGTTGGAATAAATAAAAACTCCGACTATGAATTTTACAATGATTAAAAATGCCCGTATAAAAAAGAATTAGCTTTTTCTTTGATGATTTTTTGTCTTTTATTCACACAATTCCTTTGTTTTTTTTTGTCAATTTCCACAGTTTTTGCTTTCTTTTTTTAGACATGGTATCTTAGGATTTGAGAAGTTGGTAAGATGGGCTCTGCAGGAGTGGCTCGGAGATATAAAACGTCGGCAGCTTCCTGGTCTGTTGGGCGGAGTAGGGCCCATGCACTCTCTCCTGCAACTATGTAAGCTTTTTGTACTTTTTTTTTTAAAACATTCTTCCATTCGAAATAGTCGAGGAAATATTACATACAATGTGTTTTGTTTGTCTTTCTCAGTCCAAGGCATCAGAGACTTGTTTTGGCTGCCCATAGAGCAGTACCAGCGTGACGGCAGACTTGTCCGAGGCCTGCAGAGAGGTGCTTCGTCCTTCACAACATCCACAGCCATGGCTGCTTTGGACATCACGGCTAGAATCGTTTATCTAATACAGGTACCAATACACTTTCAATAAGTTACAACTGGAGTGCAAAGTATTTTCGATATGGCAACTTCTTTGTTAACAATGTAGTTTTTCTCTTATGGCAATTTTTAAGGTCACAAATAAAAAAAAATTATCAGTTAGCTACCATTAGTTTTGTCAAAATGTAATTCAAGAGCAACAAAATGCCTGATTTAAAAACTATTGAAGTCTCCCTCCATTAAGTGAAAGGCAGTAAACATGGGCCGGCCTCCTGGAGCGGAGTCTGGGGTTGAATGGTATAGGGACGTCTCGATGCAAAGGCAGTGACACCACCACGACCCTGAGATGGTGAAACAAAATGGATCAAAAAGTTCTTTGCCACAGTATTCTGTGAATATTTTTTCTGTCCATGAAAATGTGCCAATTCATTTTTTGTGGTTTGCCAAAACATCGATCTTTCAGTTTACAGTCCAGACCTAGGACTTATTAACAAATTGTTGATTCTGTAGCTGAAAAATTTGGTGTAAGGCAATTTTTTATTAAGAACTCAAGGTGTCCACAAATGATAATAATTCAGTAGGTTTTGGAGGCTGTTGTAAAGATTATTTCTGGTCTTAAGAATCTTATTAAAGTTGTAGGTGACTATATAGAAAAATAGAATTATTTCACACTTTTCTTCATATTGAGAATATTTTTAACACCCTTCTTGAAAATTAACTGTTTTTTTGACATTTTTCAATCTAGGCTTAAAAAGTTTCCATATCAGACAGAAGGTTCTGTTATCTATTTATGCAGGAAAATATTGATTTATTTATTGCTTTTCGTAAAACAGGCAACAGCTGAAACGGCCTACGATATGGTTTCACCTAGTCCAGGATTGCGAAGTGTGCGTCGAAGAAGGCGCCGGGAGAGAGGACAGCCCCAGGACATACGGGAAGGGGTCTCCACGGCATATAACATTGTCAAGGAGGTTTGTATATAAAATCATCTCTCACAATAATCTATAAATATTACATAGGCAATAAATAGAGACCAAGAAAAATTGGATACTGAACAAAAATTTGGTTTCTTACACCCAGCTGGTAGTCTGGAGGTTAGTGCTTCGGCATGACACACTCTAAGATCATGGTTCGAATCCTATCTTGGTTAGTTACATTTCACATGATTAAAACACTAATTTTGAATTTTGCCCTTTACTTTGCCCATTGGCTACTATGATGTTCCGATATCTGCTCCATTTACACCCATTTGAGAGGACCTTCTATGAAGATTACCAAGGGACAAGTTCACAGTAATCCAAATAATAATTTCATTTGCAATAGAGTGGTGTATATGTGAAATGGTTTACTTGAGAATGTAATACAAGCACCATCAGCCTCGGGGAATGCTTTTGAGAACAGATTGGAACATTTTCTCAAAACGACAGACGGCGCGGACATTCATTTGGGCCCATCAGCCTAGGGTGCTTGCCCAAAACCAACAATAATAATGGCAAACATTTTTAATGTCAAGCGATCACACCACTGAGTACAATAATATTATTAGAGCTTTTTTTTGGATGCGCAGAACCGAAAAATTGGTTCCTTTATTCAACGGTCACGTGACTGAAGATAAATTAGCAATAATAATTCAATTTACTTCCATCCACAAGCACAAGACAACACAAAAAAAACCCGTAGGTACTTCTTCAACTAATCATATGATTAAAACAAACAATTCCTCTGTGTTAAGGCAAAAATATTAAAAATAAAAAATCGAATGTCATACACCGCTACGAACAAACGTCACAGTTTGTATGAGTTTAACAGCAGTCACATGGTACATGTTGGGACCATGCACAGTAGCACATTATTTCTCTAGTATTATATTATCTTCTCAAAGGATCACACTAAGCCAAGCTTTGAATGTACAATAGAAGGCGGTTGTAAGCACGTAGTGGTTTAAATTTTTGGTAACTTGTAATGCATTTTTTTGTCTATTCCAGGGACTCAATGAGACGGCCATGGCATTAGCAGAAGTGGCTGTTTCGGAACGGGCGGTGCGCGGCTATTCAGGAGCCGTGGGTGGTGTCTTGAGGCAGTTACCTCCAACTGCTTTAGCGCCTTTGCTCCTAGCCAGTGCGGCCGCGTCTCGGGTGCTGGGTGGTGTGAAGGCCTCGCTGCAGCCTCCGCACCACCAGGAACACAGTGACAAGTGGAGGACCGGTGGGAACAATGATTAGAAAGTGGTGTTCAGTGATATGTGTCTCCTTCTTCCACTCATTTCTTTCAAATTATTCATTTTTTTGTGTTTTAAGTATTGATTTTTAAGTACTATGTACTAGATACCGCAGTCAAAATATCGTCACAGTTTTGTTTATGATTTATGGAGATATGAAGTGACAATGTCAAACAATCATTGCAGAAATAATCACTATGTGCCAGACAAGTACCTATTCTTAGGTAGTGCATTACAACTGCCTACATAGTGAGAATGAAAAAATACTTGTTTTCAATACTACATGCTAAACACTAATAATATTAAAAGCGGTCGTAATACCTTAGTGGTTTGTTCCATTTAAAAATAGAACATCAGTAATGAATTATTAGAGTCATTAGTTGTTACATATTCATTAAGATCTAGTCCTGAAAAATGGTCACAAGAATCTAGACATAATTAGAACGTTGTGCTCCAACAATGCCAATAGGCAATAAAGATGAGACAGTAACAAAAATGGATATGTTCATATCCTGGCGCCAAATACATGACAGCAGTTGCAGTCTTTAAATTTGGTTGCTCTCTTGTTCTCAATAATTTCCAACTTTTACCTCTATATTTCATTATTTATTAAATATCTACTTGTTGTATACATGTTGAACATGTCGAGAACGGTAACGTAAAGTGATCACACTTAAGCCAGCGTTCGAAATAACAGTAGAAGACGGTCGTAGTGGTTTCAGATAAGTAATGAATTGTTACATATTCAATAATATTAAACCTATATCATGTATTCGGGGTGGAGCCAAATTTATTTAAACAAACCTAAATTTTTTTATCTTTCGAACAAAACGTTCTAACTATTTATGGAGTCTTGTGCCATTTTCTAGGACTAGATCTTACACACAGCTAGCCAGACTTTGACAAAGCAGTAGAAGATGGTCACAAACCTGTAGTGGTTCGAATTTGTATAAAATTTACCTCTTAAAATAGAACACCGATCAAACAATTTGTTCCATATCTTTCCATCTTGTTTTTTCTTTTATGATGCTCAAATCGAGATAGCGATTAAATAAAAACATTGGTGTTATATAATCTAAGAGAATGTATCTAAATTGATTATACAAAAAAAAAAGAGTAGGTACATTTGAAAATACCTTTTTGTGACAGCCACTCAAATTTGTTTCATGGCCCCATTTCACGAAGAGATGTCGCATCTAGTACATAGTACATATTATTAACTCAATGGTGTTTAGTCAAAATATACAATAATTATTTTACATATCATTATCTTCTGTTTTTTAAGATGATTTTACATGTTCATTTTGAAGGAACTCGATAAAAATTGTAGCCATAGTGATGAAGCAAAGTCAAACCACAAATACGTGTTAAGGTGGCTAAGATTTAACTTAGGAACTTTTTCCATTATACCCTGCTGACTCTAAGAAGAGAGTTTTTAGAGTTGCTTCTCAGCTTCCCCCGACCTGGGCAAAATTAAAAAGTTTCCAAAAGTCTGGATACCGGTCCATTGCTGAGTTGCTGTCTTCCAGCACCTTGTTTGCCCTTTTTGCAGCGTGTCAATTTTCTATTTTTGTTTTCCAGTTATTGTAAAAAGCAGATAGAAAGTATTGCATTGTTGTATGAATCAAAATATCCCGGGTTCGAAGTGATTGTCTCTTGAGAATTTGCCCGAGCTTAAGCTGTCACAGATTGGACGGGACCGGTTGACTAGAAAACTTATTTTTATGTAATTAACACTAATGTGATTTGAAAATATTTTAGTAATTCAATACTTGATGATACCTCACAAATATGATACGGAATAAAATGTGTAAATTATATGAGATTGGGATGTTGAGAGAGGTAAATAAATTAACACTTGCCTATACAAAAATGTCAGTATAGCTGGTGGACTGGCCTGAGGCAATTTTTTCCAGTCAACCGGTCCTGTCCAATCTGAGACAGGCCAACCCTGGATAGAAATTTCAAGTCAAATACACCTAGAAAAAACTGGCCCTACTGGGAATCAAACCCGGGACCACAGAAGTTAGCACCTATACCACTAGGCTACCATTGCTTCACTCTTGAACAACTCTACTTATTATATGAATTACTTATTCCTATTTTTAGTGTTAATTTAATAAATTATTTAGTGTATTTATTTTAAGCGCAATGCATTATTTGTCCTTACTGTGTGTCTGTAACCAAGTTGAGAATAAATGTGAAAAAATTTTCATGACATACCTACCTAATTTAATAATTTTAATTTGTGATGATTTTTTTTTTAATTTTTAAATAAACAATAAAATTGTGTATTGTTTTCGTACATAAAATTTGAATCATACAACACTGATATTGAAAAAAAACAATGAAAATTGTGTATTCGTCATATCTCAATTTGTTCTTCCACCATATTTAGTAGTATATATTAGTTGTCTGTCCCAGGACCACCTAAAAACGTCTGTAAAACAGAAATCCATCCTTCTGCTCTCAATCTCATGCAGTTTAAATGACCTGCTTCCACATCATGCACAAATCTCTCAGCTATGCTTTGAAGGAATGGAATACGATATTCGAGGGTCTTCTTCGTCTTGATAGCAAAATTCCACCTAAAGAAAGTTACATTAAATGAATGCACGACTGACCACTTCATATCCTTCTGCATGTCCTTCTGACCACTTCATAAACCTTTCACATACCTAATAATAATACAGCAAGCAATTTAAGACAAATTCCTTTTAGTGCTGCAAAACTGCTCCAAATAAGACATTTTTCTTTTTACTCATCACTCCTGTGTCCTTTAAGTGGTAGGCGGACAGAATGGACCTCCACTCTTTTCTATTCCAGCACACTTCTTTCGCTTTTCCAATGACATACCATTTCTCATACAACCTCTCCTATTTCTTTTGCTTCTGATCTGGGAGGTAAGTTTTGATACTCAAGCTCGATCTCAATGTCGACCGTTAATACTTTTAATACTATGAAAACTTATTTATACCATTTTTGTTGGTCATGCAATACTAGAATTAAAATAGACCTATGTGGAACTATTTTTTAATAGTGGTCGACCAGTGCTCGAAATTCGACCATAACTTATTTGATTTGGGTCATACCTACTTCATTCTCATATTTAATTTGGGTCATACCTACAATGAGTTAGAATATCCCGCCATTTCCCGCTTCACCTTCTGTTTGAATATACCGTCTTCAAAATGCTTTCTGCGCCCATTATGAGGCGCTTTTCATTTTACATTTGTTTCTATGAAGTTGATGATCTTTATAAGTAGTCTGTGTGAGTATCAAATACATAATTATATATTGTCATTATATAATCTATTTTTTATGCATAATTTAAAAAAAATATATTAGCATTCGCCACTCCTCTATATAAACTATAAGTGTACGAAATTTCATACTCCTCCGTCTGCGCAATTTTCGTAAAAATTGGCATAGGTATATAGATGCAATCAAAATTAAGTGTGATAATGACACTTTTATTAAGATTGAAATTGGATCGGTATTGTGATTGAAATGCAGAGTAAACCCCTTGAGGACAGAATCACTGTGCCCACCTCATACACGGTTGACTACGCCTTTAACACCTTTACTGTCAACAATTTATGTCACTGACCAAGCAAGACTCAATAATATGACCATTCCACTGTTGGAAGTTTTAAAATTACTGGCTTGTAGGTGCAACGAATTTTAAAAATATATATTTTTACAATTTTGTCTCCCACCTTTAGAAACTAGAAACAGAAGCAATTGAATTACATTTATTCCTCCTAGAAGTTTCTTTTTCTTCCTTATTGCCGATGACGAATACACAATATATTCTTCTGAGTTTTAGATATTAAGACAGTATAATTTGTAAGTTTTAAGGAAAGGTACCCTGCTGTCAATGTACATAATAATTGTGTCTGCTTGGTATGTATATATATTTCTATAATGATGTCATCCTGGGACGCTTAAAGCCAGGTACTCACTAGTACCTTGCAACTGTTAAGTTCAGCTCGCTAGTGAGCACATGGCTTTTGAATAGGCTAAAGTGTAATACAAGTTGCTTGTAATATTTTTGTACCATATTGTGTGATATGACTATTATATTGTAAACTAGTTCAAATATTATAATAAACACATTTTATGAATTGATTGTTTTGTCTTTAATCTCCGTAATAAGCTGGTACCCCACACAAATTTAAGGTTATTTAGGGGAACCCCTGACTCATAGATGTGAGAAAGCAAACCTGAAACACTAAATGGTGTAATAGTGAAATGTAATTTATACACTAATTTTGGATTGCGTTTAGTAAATGCATAGTTAAAATACAAGTTCTCATTCTGTAAATAAATAACCTAGTTCCTAATTTTGCGAAGGTTTACTGTGCTTTAGAAGAATATGATAATAATATAACACTTTTCTATACAAAGGTGTCAGTATAGCCGGCGGAACTTATTGCCTGAGGCAATAAGTTCCAGTCAACCGGTCCCGTCCAATCTGAGACAGGCCAACCCCGGGTAGAAATTTCAGGTGAAAAAACACTTAGAAAAACTCTGAGCCGACCGGGAATCGAACCCAGGACCTTGGATCTGAATTCCGCGCCAGTTAGGGTACTTCTTATATGGTCGAAAAAAAAAATCTGTTTTTTTTGGGGTTATTTATCCCTATATTTTATTCTATGCTAGGTAAGTATAATTTATTGCTACAGATTTTTTTTTTAGAATTATTAAACAGCTTTTAGGGGTCGCTACCTCTCGATGAAAATGTCTTAAGTCGGTATAAAAAATAAAAAAAATATTAATATAATAGATACATACATGTGCATTGTTCACCGCAAAGGATTACTCTGTAATGGTGAACAATGCTTAATTTTTGACAGAAAATAAATAAATAAATAAATAAATAAATAGCTATTATAACAATAACTGTAAGGAAATTTTCCAATTTAGATTCCGTCTCCATACATTTTCTATACAAACTTTCAACAGCCGGTAGCAACCCCTAAACTATGTTTTAAAATTCAAACTTTAAGAAGCACCCTAGCTAGCGCCAGTACAACTAGGCTACCGAGGTCGGTAAGAATATTGGGTACAAAGTGGTACCACCGCATCACAACCCTGGTGCCTCCAGTGTGGGTCATCATCTCAACCATTGCAGAGAGGGGATGGACAAGGTTACGACACGTTTTGAAGACGCTGAATGACAGTTGTCCGAGGAGAGAGCTGTTCTTCCCTCTCATACCATGTTCCGTACCTTTGAGGTAGAGTTGAGGCAGCTGGATATGGTGTGGGAGAAGGGATGCAAATGTTGTCCCACCTCCTCGCGGTGCATCCTGGGCAGTGTCTGGTGCTGGGTCGCTCATGTGGGGGTGGTTACTTCTACATGAGGGATCGGGCTATGCCGGGACTGGCTAAGAGGACAACACCAATCTAAGGTGTTAAGCGTACCGTGCCGATGGATGAATGGCTGGGGGTTTACCTAGTCTAAACGGTGTATCTCCGATACCTGGGCGCCTCGGAGATTAACCTCAGCCCTTCAGCCGACATGCGGGGCTCTGTCGGCTGTGACTTCTTTTCCCTTGCTAAACCTGGGACGGTCGTGAACGTCAATACAATCACTTATAAAGTGAACCCTTTCTCACTGGATGGTCACCCGGCCAGTGAGGAACTGACTCCCTCGGGAGTAACACCATCCACTAGTAACATGGACATCAAAAAAATCCGTAAGGAACCTAGTGTTCCTTAGCAGGAATAATCTATGCACCATCACGAGGTCCCTGACGGGGCACTGCAGGCTGAACAAGCATGCACATTAGGCCGGGCCGATTTGCGTTTCTTCCATTATTGCTAACGTAATAGTTATACTTTAGTGCTAAATGCTGTTCATAATAGGTATGCAAAATATTTTTCGATTTGAAAGATATCTTCTGTCTCCGAATTGAGCTCAAAATTTCAAAAAAATGTAAAATTTATCGTATTTTGAAGCAGGTATAAATAAATTAAAAATATCTTTAACTTAATATTTTTTAAGATTGTATCTCATAAAAATGACGGAATAATCAGTCCTGTATGATATAAAGCATAAAAATGCAATTTTAGATAGAAACAAAGTATATAGAGCGCCGCGAAAAACCAGAGAAAATCTCATGACATGAGAAAAGGGTTAAAAATACCAGTATTGTATTTTGATGGCCCTAAATCAAAAGTTATAGGCAAGTGATTAGAAAAAGTAGTCAAAAAATACAGATGAACGATAAATAAGAGAGTGTTAAAGGAAACTGATTCTAAATTGATGGTAAATTTGGAAAACCGAAACCGATAGAGAGATCGATTACAGATTTCTTTCCAAAAAGCAATATTTCATTTGATCTTTTACTTGTCGTCTGATGTGATGAAAAATAAGTGTAGGTAAATATCGGAAAACATGATTAAATAATTAGTTTGCAGAAGAAAATACTAATAACACCATTAGAATGAATTGTTTGCTTATTGCAAACCACAAGTAATCCTAATTGAATGAGTCGCCGGTAACCTAGAAAAAAAACGACTAGTAACAATAATTATTAAAGTTTTTGTAAAATAATATTATATAATATTATAAAAGCATTATCAACATATTATGTTGATAATGCTTTCTCAAATCATCATACGCATTCTGACCAAATTGGAAAACAACTGGAAAAAAATAATTGATATTGTGTTCCAGGTGATTACAACAAAATCTACTATTTTATCATTTCATAATCTACGAAAAGATCAATTATATTTATTATAAATTGGCACAGTCATACCAACAGAAACATTTTTTAATGATTTAGGCAACTGAGCTCCAGGAAAAATGTTCCATGTTAGATCGCTAAACTAAGCTAATAGGATTCTGCGACTGCGTTTCTTTCAGAAATTTTGATGACATTAACTTATCTTTATTTTTAATGTTTGTGCACCAACTTACCTTGTGACTGTTCCCGTTACCTATGGAAGTTTAATTTCTTATCCATATATTTATCAGATGATCAAAACTGTTATATAAACTGTAATTACTAAAATAAAAAGCTATTTCGCTCAAAATACACTATGAAGTAAGAGAATGAACCGCATGCTGGATAGTGAAAGCTCGAATTACTCGAAAACACGCACCTTTGATCCTTGGAGTACCGAAAGTAAATTTTAAAGCATCTTTTTCAAGAACTACGTAATAGACAGACAGCAAAATGTAACAGAAACACCAATCGACAAGTATCCAACGAAGATCTTACGGCATTCATTACATACAATGGTGAAGATGAATAAATACAGTTTCCTGAATTTTTCTTGACATATCCAAGGAGTTTGACAATCTGTGAAATTGTCAAAGAAGCCTCGCCAACTATTCGAAGAAATTCTTCAAGAGAAGATTATATAAAAGCTTAGAAAGCAACGAGTAAAAAATATATCAAAGCCAATTTATCAAAAACAATCACTGCAAAATAACATAATTTCATATACTTACATTACATAAAAAATTTAAAAGTTTTATTTATTATTTTTGTGTAATTAAATAAATAGAAGTATATACTTAAATTATCTGAGGTATAATAAAAAAAATGAATAAAAAAACAAGGCCGTAATCATTTTACATGATTATTATAAAAATGTCAGTTAGTATGGGATATTTTCGTCCCATACAAAACTTCAAAGTCGATTCGGAGACAGAAGATCTTATTTTTTTGTCCTGAAATTTTGTAGATAGTTATAATACATCATAAGGCAACAAATTATCACTATTACATTAAGATTAGAAGCACTTTTTAACTTCCATACAAGAACGGCCCAGCCTAATGCACATGTGCACCATAGGGATATTGGACTGTGGCACTCACAGGGCGTGTGGGGTATCACTTGAGACCCCACACGCCCTGTGAGTGCCTACCAATGATGCGTAATAGACACAAAAATCTGGGCACTTTCTAGATGTGCCCAGATAAAATTGAGGAGTTCAACGCCAACAAAGTCCTCCGATTCTTCCAGGAGGCTGGACTAAGCGACGAACTCTATACAGGGCCAGTCACAATAGTTCCATTTTGGGACGCAGTGACGGCGACCTCCTTGGAGGCAGCAGGCCTAGTAAATAATAATAATAAAAATGGTGTGGGAGAATGAACTGCGTGAAGAGCTCTTGTCGTCTCTCTATGCATCAAAAAGGGAAAATTGAAATTGATTTATTTCCATAATTGTTATGGAAAAATGAATAAATAATTAAAACATGAAAATTTCCATATCATATTATAAATTTTATTTCAATATTCACAATTACTACAAAGGCATTTTTCAAAAAATAAATGCAAGGAATACATTGATGGACAGCACTGAATCAGCAAGTTGGGTGACCACAGCGCACTGCCTCTTTTCTCACTATCTACCATAGACAATTGCAACTATCCTCGAAACGAAAGTTGACAGATGTGGCAAGTGTTGTATGGCTGACCATAAAAAAGATATTTGTCCTAAAATCTTTAAACTCTAGTTCACACTAGGTCAAGAAGTGAATAATTTAGTGGCTAAATTATACGCTGATCAAAATATTCACAGTTTATTCGATGAGGGTTTTTAAAAGAGATGTAGGGGTTATAGTCTGTTTTCCTGGGAATACGGTACTGCTGTAAACAGTAGTGAATGTGTCGGTGTAGAACATGTGGTTTATGTGGTTACCTTAGTGACAAAAAACATTGTTGTACTTTTCAATGACAGCCGTCTTGTCAGAGGACGCACAGTGAGTTAGTTCAAAGACCTTACAACCAGCCCTGTGTGGTACTCGCCCTCGAGGAAGACCACCTAAAAGATGGCGAGACAGCTGGGATTCCACCTCACAAGACTCGCTTCGATAGAACAGGCCTCATAAAAGAATAAAGAAACTCCAATTTTATTGCAACTAAAACAGGTTCAGTGACGAGTGGTGAACCCAATAAAAATAGACATTCAAAAAAAAATCATAACGGATGAAAATGAAGACCAAATCCATAAAATCTGGAACTATGGCAAGGGGTATATCAGATCAGCATCGTTGTGGAGGATCCCAAGTGCAGATTTTGCAGCGAGAGTGAAGAGTCTGTGGAACATTTACTATGTAACGCAACGCTCTCGCAAATAAGAGACACAGGATGCTGGGCAGTGGATACCCAAGACCAGAAGACTATGCCTCAATCCCAAGGGGAAGCACAATAAGCTACCTGAAGTCCATCATGGATTAAGGAGGTATAAAAAATCCCAAAAAAAAATACTAAAGTACTCGCTACTTGACAGATAATGTGCACTAGACTTAAGAACTGGTGGACTCCTCATCTTTCTTTGCCTCGGGAAATTTGTGTAAAATGAATGAGTCCAGTTTGCCGTACTGCACCATCATGTCTTCCTTGATCTTGTCGTGGTTCCTCGTCTTCTCTATTCTCTTCAGGTAAAGCACCCAATGCCTCATCCGCGTGTAGAAGGGACTCCGCTTTTTTTTGTTCAGGATGACCTTATTGTTGAGGCAATACCTGGTGAAGTCCAAAACTTCGTTATTTTGTATTTCTTCTTTAGTTCTGACCACGTCCGGGGACGCCACCACTCTCGGGAAATATTCATTCTCTTTCCGGAACTCTACTAAATGTAATTTCTTTTCATTCGCCATATTTTGATGAGATTTCTGTGGATAAAACATTGATGGTGTTAAAATACAGAAAAAAAAATACATTGAATTATATTGTACCACATACTAGAAGTGTCATCTCTTCTTAAAGTGCGTTTAGTTTGCAATACAAGTAATTTGCTTAATTTGCTATCTCGCTTTTCATAGTAACTTCAAACAACAAGATGGAAAGAGACACAAATAAATATCCGCCATAACTAGTGGTCGCCCATTGATTGAAATTCGACCGTAACTAACTTATATTGTGGGTTGCAGAGATGACGAGGGGAGGTTGGTTGCGGTAGTGGGGGGATGAGAGGGCGGAGGGATAGGCAGTTGATGGTTAGACATGAGCCATGTATTAAGACGATTAAGAAGACGTGTATTGACACGATTGATGTAAAGATGTTTTTATCATAAATACGGTTGTTAAAGATAAAATAACGGAGTTTTACTTCAAATCCCACAACTTTATATACTTGAACATTATTCTTTTTATATTAAGATTTTATATCAGATATGTACCTATATATATTGAGTGAGCGCTATTTCACGATTTTCGTTCAAAAACAATGACATGGACACGTAAAACAAAAGAATATATGCGTCTGTGTCAATGAAAAATAAATTGAAGTGTTTGTAATGTTTTTATTTATTGATGTAATGTATTTTTTATGCTATAAGTGTGCGAAATTTCATAATACTCCGTCCGTGCGATTTCCGTAAAAAGTTTTGCTTCACATGTTAATATATAAATTAATTAAAACTATCTGCCATGATTTTTTTACTCAACTTATTTCTCTCAACGATCATTCACATTCGCACTTCATAAACCAAAACATGACATATAATTTGGACATTTTTGTTCCGGTCGAATATCGCCTCTGGTACGTAGTACATACAATTCAATCCAATACAATAAACTTTGTTTTAATTCTTTACACATTTGAGAATTTTGAAATATACTATCTTTTTTTAAATGAATTAAATATATAAATGAAGAATGTGTGCCGACCTGTTGCATGAGGCCAAGGAAGAATGCCTTAACAAGATTGGGTAAGCTCTTGCCACCTTCCATCTTGCAGCCAATGTCCTTGATGCCCAGGCACTTGCATATCTCCCGGATGGCTCTGTGCGCCTTCAGCCCGTACCCTTCAGCCTGCTTGTACACGTACACGCGCGTGTTGTGGAAGCGTCCAATGAAGTCGTGATACACTGCACCAATGAATACATCATTACAAGACTAAATCTAATGATATTACACGCTATCAACTGTTAGGATGCTTCTTAAGGGGCATTATTAGACAAATTCCGGTTAATATTAAGATCACATGTTTTCGCATCTTACATTTCTACGAATATTGATTTTTTTGATGGAGAAAAATTTGAGAGATGTTCCAGAAAAAATAAAGATCATTTTACAATAAAACCTAAATTTCATATTCGCGGAATCATTAAGTGAAAGTGCAAAAAAACAGGTGTTTAGGTGCAAAGTCTCACATATTTGACTAGTTCTAAACTTAAAGTTTTTCGTGAATTAGCCTGCTGAATGGCTAGTAACGTTCATTAAATTGACTGTGTTCTTGAACGAAGCAAATGAAGTACGTCTGGATATGGAAGAGTGGACGTCCACTCTCTCCGCCTACCCCTTAAAGGAAAACGCGTAATGATAATAACAAAAAAAAATTAACGACAGTGGCACCACTGGTTGGTGGTTAACAAGCAGTCGTCAACTTCTTCCAAACAACCAGACCCCTAGTGCTACAAGAAGAGGTTATGTTTGATATAACAAGCCTACCTGTGTGATTGTTATACAAGTCAAAATGCATCAATCTCTGTCCAGCTCGGTTTTTTGCCCTCCTCAAAGCAGCTCTGCCATCCTTTGCCTTGCCAAAGCCAAAACCAACCAGTCCATTACCGTTCCCTGTGACCACCTGCAAACAATAATAACTAGCAGCCAAACCTGTTGGATAACAGGCATAGACAAGGTGCATTGGGATTCCAACCCACAACCCTCAGTCTGCTGTGCATATGAAAGCTGTCCACTGAACGGCTGGGCTATCAACCACTGTAATAATTTAATTCTTGATTGTACAACCGTAGCAACAGTTGTACAATCAAAAATTAAATTATTTCTTCGATTACTTCCCGCAGATACCTGTTATTATTAATAATTTTTATTTTTTTTATTTATACGTTTATTAAGTTGCAAAAATCAGTCATACATTACATTGAATCAACCCATTAAGCCTGTCTCGGGTAGATAAAAATACAATTACTTATACATACACATTTAAAAGCAGTATTGATCCTCGAGATATAAAACGGTAGTATGTGTATGAAAATAATTCTTACAAAATATTCATAAATAATAGGTAAAACACGGAAATAAAAAAAAATATATTTACCATAATCAGATTGGTTTTTTTATTTGTCTGAAAATATTTCACATGAGGTTAGAATGAAGTGGTTGGTGGACCAGTGGTATCAGTTGGTGACATTCGTACTTACAGTGTATTGGAGGTCGTGGGTTCGAATCCCGGTGCCGACCATTTCCACTTTCACAACACAAGCTTTGCTTTATGTGAAAGATGTCGCAAGTGTATTTGTGTTCACTTTAGGTGAGCCCAGATTCATTTAAAAAAAAGATTTCAACGAAAATATCGAACTACGGACAAACTTACCAAATAGGTATAATATAAGATTAACAGATTATGCACCACACAAATGTTTTTTGTTATTGCATTAAGTATGTTAGATGCACCATCTAATCAAAACTTATAAAAGTTGCAAAATGCAGTGTTATAAAGCAGTGACCTGAACTATTAGATTGCACTGTCTTACCATGGCATGCATCCTTCTGTATCTCCCCAAGTTGCCCTTCATTATGATAAGGGGTTTGAACATGAGCACTATGGATCTGAACCCCTCAAAGTTATCTGGAAAATTACATCAAAATAATAATGAGTATGCTTCCAGCATGGTAACTGTTGACTCCCCTCAATAAAGTGACGAATATTAAGTTTCTATCTAAAGTATGGAAAAAAATGAAACAATAAGTTTAAAATTTCTCAGCAGGTGTACTTATTTTTAAGGGAAAGGGGGGGTTGAAAAAAAATACAGTGAGGAAGTGACTCTAGTTAGAATATCATGGGGAAAAATTAATAGATGAGCATACATTTCTTGGGGGAATTTATTTGAAAATTAAGTTCAAGTTAAAGATTGTATAACTTTTCCACAAAACATAAAACATGGTCACAGGGGACAAAAAACGTTTGTGCCCATGTAGGACGTGTGCCTACGAAACTAGTCAGGATAATAAAATATTGTGGAAAAGTTATACAATCTTTTATTTAAACATGTTTACTTTTTTCTAGTAGTAATGGTCCGAAAATAATGTAGAAATTTTTCCATATTTGGGTACTTACTTAAGCCTGTCGTAAACAACAAAAAATACACGTGATTTTGAGAGAGTTGGGGAAGGGTAAGTCTGAAACCTAACCAAACATCACAGGGGGCGTCTAAAAAGCTGCGAAAAGCCTAATGTGATTTATGAACGAGCTCTTCGAAAAAATGGAGTATAGATTTGTCCAATCGATGTTTTTGTCTAGAACTTCGTATTACTTTTGTATTGTAGAGAATTTAAACAAAAAACAAACATAGGTCATATTTTTGTACTGTAAAGCAGTCATCATGACTAAATGAGTAATTATCCTAACCCCAGGCTCTACTTGAAAGTACAAGACTCTGATGCCTGAAGAAACATATTAAAAGCAGTCAGAAAAATAGATTTACCATCTCCAATAGGGTCTGGTGGTCCAATATCTCTTCCTGGCATTTTGTTTCCCGACCATCCTCTTTCCAGGGGCGCTAGTTTGAGGAACCTAAAGGCCTTTTGAGAATCTCTAATTTTGTATATTTTATCCATCCTCTCGGGATCTTCGGGAAGCTCCTGTCTCTGGACGAGTTCTTTTCCTCGTAGAACCGGAGCATTGAGGCCCGGCCAAACCATGTTTATCTTACCAACTCCTATTACCTGTTGATTATAAGAATTATGAATGTCATAATATATTAGAAAATCGGTGGAATCTCCAAATTGTGTAAGCTACTATTTCCACTACAAAAACTTTCAAGGCTGAAATTTAATTTTGATTTTTATTATTAAAAATGGAAAAAAATGACACTATTGCAATGATCCTGCCGGTGATCTTATATTACTTTTTTTTATTTTCGATGAAATAGACAAGACCAATACACAAAAGGAAAACTCTTTAAAAAAGTAAACTTGTGAAAGTAATATAAAAATACTTGAAATGTATCGGAAAGAAGATTAATCAGCAAAGTTCCAAGAAACAATCTGAGCCACTTAGAAGCAACACGAGCCTTTCACTAACTGTATCTTGCACAACGCCAATAGCCAAGTGATTGGTATCCTGGCTGTTCAGTCATCGACTTTGAACTGAACTTCATGGATTCAATCCCTGGTTTTTTCATCGGCATACATTTTGGTGAAAATATGAGCTAACACTATTTGGGGTTTTGTCATTTTGTCTATTTGTAAAGATATTTCGGAAATGTTCACCTGTCCTTTGTTCAAATCTTTTATTATTTTCCTACCAGCCCCGCGGCCTCTTCCTTTCTTAGCCCCAGCATTGCTCACAGACGTCACACTCTTCCACAAATGATCAGCCGGGACTGAAATCAAATCGTTTTAATTAAGAATTCTCAAATCATTTATTACGCAAATTACGAAGATAACTTCTGTATTAAACGACTTGAATTAATAATATTAAAACTAACTCAATTCTATGATTATATCAATAATAATTCAAAACTTCTTAGAAATAACCTAGTTCTTACATTTATTGAAAAAGTTTGTATTTCTGCTCTGTTCAACTAAATTAGATTGAGGTGAGAGTAGCTTAGATTGTGCTGCACATATCGGCAGTATTTTACGATTGTTAATAGATAAGTTTTGTAATGGTTTTATTAAATTATTGCACAGTCCAACAGCCCTCAAAGCCATCTTTTATCGAACATAACCAAACTAATGTCAAATTATTTTGACATATTGACATTTTAAAAAATGAATCTATGGTCATTATTTGCAGCATAGACTTACTAATAAGATCAATGATTTGCACAGGAGATCCGGTTTTGGAGCGTGGTTGGACAAAACGTGGCTTCAAGCAGTATTTAGTTTTTCCAATTGTTACACATATAAAAAATATTAAATTTTGAATGTTAATTGATCATTGCGTAAGTCTGTTCGCCTTATATTAAAATAAAGTCGTCAAAACAGGTAAGTATTATACAGACTACATACTTTGATTCTAACCTTGATTGACACTGACAACATATCGTTATAATGTCGGAGGATAGGCCTCCTGACCCCTGGCCTCCAGATGGTTCCGAGACGGACGGTTCTTTGGTGACGGTCCCGGATTGCGACTTGCCAACTTCTCCGTCACAATATATAACAATCCAATCAAAACATAAGCGAATTAAAAGAAAACTGGGTTCCCGATCATCCAGTGATGACGATCTAAATAAAACCGTAAATCCCGCGGGTGCTTCTCACTGCACGGATGGTGTTGCATCATCCCGAGGTAGCCCCCCCGTGGAAAATCTTCCATTAACCTCAACAGACATCGTAGAAGTTCTATATTCTGAGCACTCCATAGGTCCTTTCATTGTGTTTGTGTCTAATGTTGATAATGTACCCCTACATCCAATCAGCTTTGGTAGGAAATTGATAAACCACAAAATTAAGAATCTTGCTGACGGCGGGGTCATGAGGTTGGGCAGGAACCGGATCCAGCTCACCTTCAGATCTGGGGCTGACGCGAACGCATTTGTACGTAGTGAATTCATATCCACCAATCACTTAAAGGCCTACATCCCAACCTTTAAAACCATTAAAATGGGACTCGCTAGAGGCATAGACACGGACATTACAGAGGAAGATATGATCAAATATATACAGGTCCCAGAGGGCTTTGGAAAAATATTGAAGGCGAGAAGACTTAAAAGAAAGATGGTGGCTCAGGGAACCACAACCTGGGTGCCATCCCAAACGGTTGTCCTCTCATTCGAGGGACAAATGCTCCCCAAGTACATTTACCTATTTCACAACTCGTTGACAATTGAATTATACACGTATCCCACAACCCAATGTTATAAATGTTGCAGGTTTGGTCATGTTATGAAGACCTGTCGCTCAACGCCCAGGTGTTTTAAGTGTGGAGGGGAACACATGGGGTCTGAGTGTGGAACGGACGGCATGTCCAGTTGCATCAACTGCTCTGGTCCTCACTTGGCTACAAGCTCTGCCTGTCCCTTTTTTATTCGTGAAAAACAAGTCAAACTGACAATGGCTAAAGATAACGTGTCATACTTCGAGGCTGACAAAATGACGCCGCGAGTGACTAACAAATCATTTGCGGAGGTATTGAATTCCTCACCTATGAGGCCTATCCCCACCCAATCTTTCAGAATGTCACGTCCTATTATCAAAAAGCCCCATAAACCCAGAACCCCTACTTCTTGGGACAGAACACAAATTGACCAGCTGTTGTCCTACTCTAATGGTCAGGCTTCTGCATTTCGGGATGGCTGCGCTCTAAACAGGGGCGCAGACTCATCTGAGGTGCTTTCCCCAGCTATCAATAGCTCAGCAGAAACAATTGTATCAAATATATCTGCACTGTTAGTTTCTCTCTTTTCAATTCTACCAAACCTACCGCCCAACGTCGCCTCCGCTATTTCTCGTCTCAATGAATCATTGCACAATGAACCGCTTACGCTCTATGGTCCAGTGGAATTGTCGTAGCGTATTGCCCAAAAAATCGGAAGTTTTACACTTAATTAATAAATTCCAACCATGCGCTTTGGCTCTCTCGGAGACATGGTTAGTTCCTGAATTTCGCTTTGAAATCAGTGGATTTGATTGTTTTCGGGAGGACAGGGCGGATGGCAGGGGGGGTGTGGCCGTATTGGTCGACTCGTCCCTGTCAGCCGTTCCTTTGTCGCTGGGAGCATTTGAGGAAATAAACGTTATTGGAGTGAAGGTTGGCAGACTATCACTTCCTTCTGTATACATCCCACCCAGTAACAGAATTAATTATCATATTCTCAGATCCTTGTTTTCGTCTCTAACACCTCCATTTTTAGTCTTAGGGGATTTTAATGCCCAACATGCTCTTTGGGGGGCACATGTCACCGACCGTCGAGGTCGAGATATCGTTGATGTCTGTGAAGAATTCAATGTATGCCTTCTTAACGATGGCTCCTTCACCAGAATTGACTCCCCGCTTCGCAGACAAAGCTCTGTTGACCTAAGTTTTGCCTCAGCTGATATAGCCGCCCTATTCGACTGGAGAGTGACAGATTGCCCTTGCGGCAGTGATCACTTCCCCATTTATTTATCAACATCGCTGGGGTCCGATTATCTCCTCTCGACTCGTAGAATCGGTGGACAGCCCCGACGGACCCGGTTTAGGACATCACTTGCAGACTGGAATCGCTTCTCTGAGGAAATGGACGATATAGTGGGATCGCTCCCTATCCCTTCACAGGATAACCTCGCACAGTGTTATTCGACATTCGCTGACTCTCTAATAGACATAGGAAGGCAATGTATCCCTGATCTAAAAAGTCAATCTACTAAAAAAAAAACGCCTATGCCACCATGGTGGGATATTGATTGCCAAAAGGTTGTCAATGAACGTAAGAAAGCCTGCAAGTTATATAAGAGAAACATGTCAAATGAAAATTATTTTAATTATTTGAATGCGGTTGCGGTGGCGAAGAGATTATTGAAAAATAAAAAAAGGGCAGGATGGAAAAAGTTCTGTTCTTCCCTCTCCCCGGACGTGCCACTCTCGTCAGTGTGGGCAACAATTAAATTATTTTTTAACCCAAAATATATCCGCCGTCAGCGGCTCTCGCCAGGGGAATGGTTACAGGAATTTGTGAATTTATTGGCCCCCCCAACCGCCCCTGAAGAAAACGAGTTACCTTTTAGGTACTCCTTTGGTGAGCGTAACTGGTTGGATGCCCCCTTTACCATGAGTGAGTTAGAATGGGTCTTAGCCTCGGTTCAGGACAGAGCTCCAGGGTTAGACAGCATCCCCTATAGTTTTATGAAAAAATGTAAAAAGAAGTCGAGGGAGTATCTTCTGTCATTGATAAATTGTGCTCTGCAGTGTGGCGCCATTCCCTCGGAATGGAAATCACAAGAGATCGTTCCTATTCTTAAAAAGAACTGTGACGGGAACTTGGGCTCTTCCTACAGACCCATTGCGCTATCATCGTCTGTATTAAAGGTGGTCGAACATCTAATCAAAAGAAGACTGGAGTGGTTTTATGAAAACAATGATATTATATCTGACTCTCAGTTCGGCTTTCGAAGAAGGAAGGGAACATTGGATGTTTTGTCTGTCCTGGTAACGGACATTAACATAGCGTTTTCTAAGAATCTCCCCCTCGTCGCAGTGTTTTTAGATGTGAAAGCAGCTTACGACAGTGTTAAGATAAATATCCTTCAAAGAAAGCTATTGGAGACAGGGGTTCCCCCGCGTTTGTATGGATTCATTGTTAACCTTTTAATGAGCAGAAACATTAGGATCCAATCCGAGTCACGCCAGGTCTATAAGGGTCTCCCCCAAGGATCGGTTATAAGCCCGCTCTTATATAACGTGTTTACGTACGATCTAGGGTTCGCTATTAGGGAGCCATGCAAAATCTTGCAGTATGCTGATGATTTTTTCATATACGTCGGGGGTCATGATGTCTGTTCAGCTGAGAGAGTAATTAATGCAAATTTAGAGCGTTTAGCGTCATGGTTTAGCTCCAACGGACTCGAAATATCCATTAGAAAGTGCGAAGCCGTGGTGTTCTCTAGAAAGAGGACTACACCTGATCTGAATATAGTTTACCGCGGGCAGCCTATTCCCATTAAGCCTTCGGTTACCGTTCTGGGAGTTACACTCGACTCGAATCTATCGTGGAAAATGTATGTCGACTACCTCTGCAGTAAAAGTCTAGCTGGATTAAATGCCATGAGAGCAGTATCCCGAGTCTGGTGGGGATGTCACCCATTCGTTCAGAGGATTTTTTTTAACGCTTATGTTCGTAGCCAACTGGACCAGGCTAGCTTCCTTATAGAGCCCACAACCATAGCTAACAAAAACAAGCTAGATCGTATACAGTCTCAGGGGTTGAGAATTATATTAGGGGCTATGAGGTCGTCCCCCATAAATGCCATGCAAGTGGAAGCGGGCTTACCGCCCTTGTCACTTCGTAGGCAGCTTCTTGCTGATAGATTCTTCTTGGGTCGCTGGAGATTTCGTCGTCATCCTCTGATTAATCGTTTGCAGGAATTGGATGGACTGTGTGGTTCCACTGGGTATTGGAGAAACAAACCTCTCCCGCTCCTTGTTAACAGCCTTCGTAGTTACCGAACGGTCGTTCTAAAAACTCCTGATTGTAACAGACTACCAATCTACTCGATTGACCATCGTGTTCTATCCTATCGCCCACACATACTTATGTCGCTTGGTGTCGATAAAAGTCCAACAGCAGCGACGGAATTCTATTCGATAATCCGAACTGAATGGATAGGTTATCATTTAATTTATACAGATGGTTCAAAATCACCAGATTCCCCAATCGTTGGAGCAGCATTCTATTCACATATAGATAGTGTATTTAAGTTATATCAGTTGCCCGGTGAGGTCTCGGTGTTTACCGCCGAGTGTACAGCCCTTTTGGAGGCGCTTGTTTTTATTATGGAAGCAGCTAACGGATCCAAATTTCTAGTTCTTAGTGATAGTCTGAGCGCACTTCAAAAACTTGATTCATCCCCATATTCTCACCCAGAGGATTCAATATGTCTTTCCATAAGAGAAAAATTATTCTATTGCCAAGAGAAGGGTGTGAAGGTCACATTGGCGTGGATCCCGAGTCATACTGGCATTCCGGGGAACGAACTGGCAGATACATTTGCTAAAATGGCGCAGGGTACGGGCAGCAGAGCTCATTGCACGGTTCCCGTGGATGATTTGTTGCCAATGGCTCAGGACGGGATGTTTCGGGGTTGGCAGCGGCACTGGGAGTTCACCTCTGAATCAAGAGGGGGATTCCTGGCGTCGATCCAACCCCAAATAATGAGAAAGCCGTGGTTCGCTGAGATTAAGTTGAATAAATTCGAAACATCATCGATTAGCAGAATGCGCATCGGGCATGTCTGTCTGAGAGCGCATTTATTTAAAATTAATATTGTTGAAAGCCCCTTATGCGAGTGCGAACTGGCGGATGAGGATCTCGATCATGTTTTTTTTCAGTGTCCTTTGAACGATAGATTTCCTGAATTCTACACAAATCTGTTGAGGCTGGGGGTCCAAACCCCAGTTAACATCCAGTCCCTTCTGTCCCGTAATTGTAAACAAGTGTTTAAGCTACTTGGAAACTTCTTACTAGTAAATGGAATTAATTTATAGATTCCATATCCCTCTAACTTTGTTTTTTTTTTTCTTTTTTTTGTAGTTACATGTTAATAATATTTATGACTTGAATTGATATTTCCTCTCAAGCTTTGTTATGCTATATTTTTGTCTGCTGTTTGTCAATGTTGCAGGATCTTGGACGAATGTTTAAAGATTTAACGATTTTATTGAGCTTTTTTGAGTTGTAGGTGGAAGACAATATTTTATTTTAGGCAACCTGGCGGAAACACTCTTGATGGGTGAAAAGCCAACCTCAAGAAGAAGAAGAAGATCAATGATTTGCAGAGAAAAAAATACTTTTATTCACTCATCACCCGTGTCCCAAAAGGGGTAGGCAGAGAGAACGGACCTCCACTCCTTTCTATCCAAGCATACTTCTTTCATTTCTCATACAACCTCCATTTGTTTTGCTTCTGCTCTAGCCTTCTTTGAGGACGAAAACGACGCGTTCAATAAAAGCTTATATCTTGAGAGGAAGATGGTCATCGGCACCTGAAATTGAACCCACGACCTTCATGGAACAGCCAAGCTACCGACAACTTCTTACAACCTTATATTTCGGCTTTATTAATTATTTGTATATCCATTATTTTAACATATGCGCAAACCATCCCAGCTTATTAACTTTCATGTAACATCCATATTTTGATTAGGGTGTGGCTAGTTTGCCGTTAGCGGTATACTAGAAAAGCGCACTAAAAAGTCGCTAGTTTCAGAACAAAAGTTCAAATGCGTCAAGAATTCAAATATCTTCGGTTTGCAGAGGGTAAAATGGATTCGGGGTTCATGTGAAGAGGTATGGGGGCTCTGCCCCCCAAACCCCCCTAAATAATTATGTTCAAACTTAACCTAACCTATTTTCATGACGATTAGTCATGAACATAGTAGAAAGCGTGTTAACGAACCTATTTTTTTATGAATTGAGCACAGCCAAAGTGAACACAAAAACACTTTAGACATCTTTCACAGAAAAAACGGATAAGTAAATAGAAAAAAAAAAGAAAAAAAAGATCACCCGCCCCGGGATTCGAACCTACAACCATCAATATGAACAGCGGCAATGGTAACCACTCATCAGCAGTGCACTTACGTAAGAAGTCGAAAAACTATAACATATCTACTATTATTATCGCGCATGTGCACTTCTTCTTTGCACTGCCACTGTCGGCTTTTTAGCGCAATTTGCTAGTATACCGCTTGCGGCAAACTAGACACTTCCTTTTGTTTATGCTTCTTCATATACTTACGAACTGTTTGGTGCTACATTTGCCCCTTGCTTGATTTCACAGGGTGACATGAGAAAGGTACAAACCAGGAGGAGATAAATAGAGAGAGGACTACATATTATATTCTGTAACGGGCGAAAGAAGGATTAAAAAGAAACAGGCGTAGCATTCTACATCTTTTCATACGAGAATATTGGACAAAGTTCAATCTTATACCTACTAGGTACTTAATTGTTTTTCTATGGGGCTTTTTAAGCCTTCACTCTGGGTACATGGGTTTTTCAACTAAAATTTCTGTAAGTAGGTACTTGTTTTAAATGTACCTACCTCAAATATGAAGTGTTAATTTTTTAGTACATGTGATTTGTTGGGAAAAATTGAAAATCCAAAAGTCTTAAATAACTGGACAACTTTATTTAGCATCTCATCATCAACAACAAAATACAAGAAGAAAAATAACATCTTTTGTTATTAGTTGAATACACAATGGAACACTTTCAAATTCAAATTTCTATTACAATAAAACTATGAACATTGACAACTAAGTAGGTACCTTATTCTTCTCAACAATATTCATGAAATAATATAACCTTATCTGTTGTGTAATATTAATAAAATAGGTAAAGAAAAGACATTATTTTACTCTGAATGTTGTGTATTTACTCATGTAAAAGTTCTTCTCTATAATCCACTCCCAGAGAGAAACAGATCTATGAATGTGACAGTTGCAGTATGTGAATAATATTTTTAAGGAACTATCATATTTCTTAAATAGATTTCAATTTAACAACCGCTGATAATTTCTTGGTCATTGTGTTTACATGTTCCTGTGAGAGATTTTTATTTGGTGGCCTTACAGGTCCAACATCAATACCGCTGATGATTCTCATGGCTGCCTTCATGGTGGGTACCCACGCCCCTAAAACACAACATCATTAATCTCCTTCTCCATAATAATTTCATAATGATCCAATATGAAATGCTATATAAAAAAAATATCTTAATGTATTTCACATGTGACTAATTTTCTACTACACCACCATCTATTGATTTTTTTTCGAAGTTATAAACTCGTAGCTAACCAAAACTTTGATTCGCCTCAGAATAAGAAATTATCATGATAACTTATTGACTGAATTAAATTCAGCAGGTCAGCAAGTCCAAATAATATAATAGTATTTTGCATTTTATGATAAAAAAAATATACCTATGTCTTACCATGTTCTGTAATCACTTTGACAATCTCAGTGAGCTTAGCTTGCTTAAGAGCAGTTTCTTCCAATGAAACGCTTCCTGCCTGCTTCACACTATCTAGGATAGAATCAGCCAAATCCTTGAACATATTGAAGGTGGTGCCAATACTGCTGTGTATCCCCATGGCGGAGGCGGCCAGTAGCAACTGCAACATATTCATCACCATTAAATTTATTTGAAATAATGCGCCATTATCTAGGACACGCCATAAGACTATGCAGAGAAAACCAAACCGTCGAGGTCAAAAGACGTATTGGATTAAGTTGGGCAGCCTTCAGGAAAATGAGTCACATACTCAAAAACCGTAAAATCCCCATGAACCTAAGACGAAGAGTTTATGGGACTTGCATAGTGCCGGTTGCAACATATGGAGTGGAATCAGTGACGCTGAACAAAACGAGGACAGAGAAGATAAAGGTTACCCAAAGATCCATGCTGGCTATCACCCTGAGAGATAGAGTTAGAAACAAAGTGATACGACAAAGAACTAAGGTTGCAGATATTGCCCAACAAATCGCTTCCCTCAAATGGCAGTGGGCAGGTCACTTGGGAAGAGACCGGGCAGAGAAATGGTCGAAGAGGGTTGAAACTTGGAGACCCAGAACGACTGCCAGGAGTGTCGGGAGACCTCATCAAATACGCTGGGGTCAACTGGGTCCAAAAAGCCCAAAAGAGAGCGGCGTGGAGGGAGATGGAGGAGGCTTTTGTCCAGCAGTGGACGGGAATAGGCTGAGAGAAGAAGAAGAATGTGCCATAATAGTTAGATATATGGCCCAGAGATCAGACAGTGTTCTTTGGAGCCTTTTTACATAAGAGGGTAAAAGACCATAATATATGTCCCTTGTGCCACAGTGACCAAATTAAGTCCATTGTGACATCTTTTAGTTTGTTCTTGGAGCGCTGCCTCTTATTTTACCACATCTCCAAAGGTCTCTTGCAGTGTCAGTGCATCTTCTCTGGGTTTGTACCTTCCACAATTTCAGCCTGGGCCTGGAGCCGACATAATAAAGTAAGACTAACTACTTACTGTATCACATCCCAGGAAGGGTGTTGTCTCTCTGTCGCACACCTTCAGCACAGCCGCAGCTTCCTCCAAGTTGGGTGAGGTTAGCTTCAATCCACGAAAGGTTTTAACTCTCTTTTGAGCCTCTACCACCATTTGCTCCATGCTTACTAATAAGAATATTCAAAGTCATGCTATTAAATATAATAGTTACATACCTCCATTAATCATGATAATTAAGAGTACTAGACACTTTTTTTAGAGGGTTTTTGCTGAACAATTTTCAAAGTATTTAATCTTTTGTGAAATTTTCTATGTTTAATTTAAAAAATAGAACATAAAATTACCAAGAAATTCAAAGATGTTCCATAGACTCTCAGGAAATATCGAAAGAGAAGTGAAAAAGTATCCTAATAATTTATTGTGCTAAATATATTATTTACAAAATAGCTCATCAATTTTATAAACGACAATAGAAGATTTTTATGAGCCTTTATTAATCCCTCGGTAGGATTCAAACCTATGACACTAATAGCTGGGTGCACAAAACTGTCAAGTAGTTAGATACAATAATTTATATTCAGTGAAAAGATAGGACATCTATTGGAGTTTACAATAAGCTTTTTAAGCAAATAATGTTTGTTCAGTCACTAGATGGCGCCAGGATACTATCATATCCATTTTTTTCATAATCGTTATTTATTGCCTATATAAAACAGAATATTCTAAATATTTATAGATTCTTGTGTCCTCTTCAGGAGTTGAGTTTAACAGTCATGAAATAAGACTTTCTTAAGCATATCAAGATAAAGAGACTCACAGTTGACATTGGTCATGGCTGGGAAGTGGTAATAGAGCAGGGGAGTATTGTGGGCAGATTCACTGATCATATTCAAATAGTCAACCAGCTCCGCCACTGTACTGGGCTTGAAGAAAAGGTCTGGAAGGGTCAAGATGGAGTCTGCTTTATTCCTTTCTGCATGTCTTGCCTGAAACATTTCACAAATGTTCATAATAATTCAAGTAAGTACCTACTTATATCATACACTGAACACAGGCTTATGAATGTTAGATTTTAATCGTCGCTAGCCCTTGCAATCATAAATGTAATAATTTTAGATACAAAATTACTAAATTTTCTCTAATTTATTTAATAAATTTCTAATTTTTAGGATTTTTAAAGTAAAATTTCAGTAAAGCGAATCATGAGGGATATTGGAAAGCATGCAGGTAACATCAGCTAGAAAGCTAAATGTATGCTTCCAAAAATGATTAAAGTACATAATTTCATTTATTATATAGCTAGGTGATATTATATTTGATCCTAATAAATAAGTATGCAAGTATTCACAGTTAATGAAAATATATTAACCATTTCCAAAACATCTGGTAGTGCTGTCCCGCCAACTTGGACCATCACATGTAGACCTGCAGGCCTGGCATGCTTGATCCATTCCTCGGCAGTTTTCATCCTCTCTGCCACACTCATGCTGACACCTTCTCCCGTAGTTCCATTCACTGCCAATATAGTTTGGAAAAAAGCATGTAGCATGATCATGAAATGGTCCATTCCGACACCATTTCATTTTAATCAAATATTTTTTAAAGAATTACTTATGATGCCGATTGGAGGACTGTTCTTTCTCCAATCAGGGTCCTAAAGATGACAAAGATCATCCCACACCATGTTCAATTCCTTCAAAGCAGAGCTGAGGGATTTGGACATAGTGTGGAAGAAGGTCCTTGAAACTGCACAAAATCTAGCGCTGTAATGGGTTCTTGTTGGGTCCATATGCCCCTAAATGGGATGACAAATGGGAGTAGTATGTTATGACTTTGGTTACTTGAAACAAAAGACGAACTTACCTAAAATCCCAGTTACTCCCTTGGCTTTTAAATAGTTGACATACTTGGGGATGACAGCTAGATTTAAAGACAGATCTTCCTTGAATGGTGTGAATACGGGAGGCACCAATCCTCTCAGTTGAAATGACACCTGCAGTAAAAGTTGTAATAATTTTATGCTGAAGTTGTGTGACTCTCGAAGGCTGGCTTAGTACAATATTATTTCAGTTAGAGGTCAGAGGTCCATCAGGGAGACAGTAAATTATGACAAGACGGCGGGATCAGAGCAGTTAGTAAATAATAAAGACATTAGCATGTAGTTAAAATTGATATACTTAATCGTAAAATCAAAATATTTGTTGCAGTTAAATATCTATACTATGAATTCAAGACATAACTTACCATTTTTAAGTAGAAATGATCAGATTTTCTCAGAGCTATACCTACAATGTCTTGGATGTCAGCAATACATTTATACATATGTTTCAATCACTCTGCATAATATGTACAGTAATATTAAAATAAATTCATATTGTAACCTTATCCACTTATCTTTATCAAACTAACATAAACAATACAGCAACAGCACAATACGGCACAATACAGACAAAAATGTTATTGTGAGAGAGCATTGAGAGAGTGTGTTATCAAAATACAGTGTCACCTCATTTAGCGAGCGTTTCGTTAATTTTGCTCGTTATTCGTAACAATGTTTCCCTCTTAGATTAGGACTCTCTTTCCTAATCTAAGGTTTCCCTTATAGCAGGGGAGGAGGGGCAACTTTTTTGGATGGCGGGTAACATTCAAGAAATCATAACGAGCGTTGGGCTGCAAAGAAGAAGAGACTACATAATCTTCTTCTTTTAAGAAAGAGAAGAAAACATGATGAGAATAATAAGAATTGAACTTAGCACCATTAATTTAAAATTACTGTGCTTAAAAAATCTGGTAATTTTATTTAATCGTGGGGCTGCGAGCTAAGAATAGCACCTTTGCTCTTATTTTTGCTGATTTTAAGAGGCAGGGAATCTAAGAGGTTGACCATGCACCTTAGTCCTTAAATCTCAACTGGGCAGAAAAGGCACAAGAAATAAATTTGAAGTGGTTGGTAGACCAGTGGTATCAGTCGGCGACTTTCGTACGCACAGCGTATTGGAGGTCGTGGGTTCGTTCCCGGTGCCGACCATTTCCACTTACACAACACAAGCTATTGCTTCATGTGAAAGATGTTTAAGGTGTATTTGTGTTCACTTTAGATGAGCTCATATTCATTTTCATAAAAAAGTAGTAATAATAAGGCTCGGACGCCTGGATCCCATCAAGAGAAGGGTTCAGGCAGGTGGTGTCCTCCTGTGAAAGTTTAAAAGAGAAGGGGGGGGGGCTCGCGGCGGGTGGGATTTATATGTGGTGTCGACTTTTTGGTTTGATCGCTCAGGTCGGGCTAGGGTAGGGCTGCCATAATTGTCCGACTACCGACCGGGACACAACCCCCCCCCCCCCCCCCCCAAACAATAAAAAATATTTATCGGCAATACCGTTATTATAAAAAGCACAATATTAAAAAAAAAAGTTAATGTAGAGATTGATAATAGGTATTCATAGAGCAAAACGTGATGTGATGGTGAATCATTTTGGAACACTCAGTTCGACTGGAAATATTTCATGTTTTTTTTTGTGGATGCGTCTTTATCAAATCTAAAATAATATATACAAATTAATGGGCGATTCAATTTAATAAAACCAAAAAGAACCTTACATTCCATTCTTCTCTGCCTTTACTCTCCCCCTTCCCCGACTTCGGTGGCTTCTTTATCATCGCTCTTCTTTGCCCAAATTGCCTCAACATGTTCCCATTCGGGTACCTCTTGAAGAAGCATCCATGAAAAAACATCAATTTCGCCTGTGAAACTGACCACTTTGCCAAAAATAATTAATTCCAAAGTTGAAAAAATTCTCTACGTACATCTTTTTCAAATTCTTTGTGTCATCGTAATTTCCTTATTTTTTTTTTCAGTTTGTTGTATGTCTGCCTTGCTTGAATACCTAGGTATTTTTTAATATGCATACATTTGAAATAGGCCGGGACAAATGACTCTTATTGGACCGGGACACTGGGAAACAAAACTCAAAACCGGGACATGTCCCGGTCTACCGGGACGTATGGCAGCCCTAGGCTAGGGGGGAGGTCTCGTGCGGGTCGGGGTTCCTGCGGATTGGTCTCCGGCCTCCGTGTTGGCTTCCTCTGGTTGGAGATGCCTTCGTCATGACGATCCAATTTTTACTTCTAGAACTATTCCAAACAAGAGCAATTTGCATTTATTCTATTGTCTTTTTCAAAGTTAATTAAATTAAACTTATTTGAAGAAGAGTTACGGCTTACAAAATATTCAATAAAATAGTTCAATACTAATTTTTCTTGTTAGGTACTTCAGTATGTTTTTCGTAACACGAATAACTCGATGTAAGAGCTTCCACTGTATTAGTGATGACAATGACTAAAATAATAATAATTATTATTATTTCTTCAGAGGGAGCCGAGTCCATCGTTGAAATGTTCTTCTCTATACCTGGAATACGTGCATGTGCATTGCTGATAATAATAATTATCAAATGGAGGTTTTACTGAATGCTCTCAAGTGGAGAAAAAAAACCAAACGCAGTAAAATGAGATATAAAAGTCAACTAAGGTCAAGCGCGGATCCAGGGGGGGGTCAGGGGGGTCATGCCCCCCCCCCCCCCCCTGGGCTATGTATTCTCAAGTAGGGCAGTGATAAATATTTATAAATAGTAAATATTTATTAATAAAATATTTACTTTGCTAGCATAATTATAATTTCTTGTGGGCCATGACCCCCCCCCCCTGAAGCAAAAGTACCGTATAACAAATTTAGGAAATTACCTTTTTTTTTAGGAAAAGTGTAGTTTCCAGATAACAAATTTTTAAGATGACCTTTTTTTTACTTTGTGACCCCCCCTGGCGCCAAAACTGGATCCGCCCTTGACAAAGATTCGATTATATGTAGTAATTTCAAATGAAAACCCAATTCAGATCTTGGAGGCTTTGGTCTTAAACTTTGGATGTTTTTGGAGGAATATGACGGTGAGGCGAGAGGTATTGCATTGACTTTACTTTCTGTATAGGTGTGAGTTCTGGCATCTTTGACCGCCCAGGCACAAAAAGTATCCATGTTTGAAATGAAATGCTTCAGAAGAATCTTGGGTATATGGTACCACCGTAACACGTACGACGCTATAAGCTGGTGCACATTACTTCTACCATTATGGAGATATTTTTGTACTACGCTGGAATATGTTGTAGTAATTAAGGATGCCGAATGCCAGTTAACCTAACTATTTCTACACATTTGAAGAAGAAGAAGGATTTTATACATACTTATGTTAATAATTTTTATTTAACAAAACCCATCACGCCGTTTAAATCCGGGATTATTAATAATTTTAATTAAGTAGGTACATCTTGTAGGTTTTTTAATGTGGATTACTCCCCGCAGTACCTACGAATATCATTTTGGGGGAAATCTTAATGTCACTGAGACAAATTACTTTTTTTATTGTGTTATTTTATTTAACTATTAATTTCTAATAAAGGTATTTTTGTAATTATTTTCGTTATCGTTTTGTAATGTAGATATCTGTTTAAACAATTAAAATTCGTTTTAAAACTAACAAAAAAAGTATTCAATGGTGCGGGGATTCCCAAACGTTTTTAGAAGAATTTATAGACAAATTAACAACCTTTTGTTATCCGTAAGGTATTATATTCTCTTTGCCTTTTGTTTTGACCACAGAACACATATACTCTCTAACGAGTTTTGACATTTTTGGAAGTAGTTGATGCGTGGTTGATGCTCGCTCTAGCATTTTTGATTTTTTGAATAATTCTCGTTAGTTTAAATTTTAATGTTTTTAAGATTCTTGTAAGTACCTCTTAACTTCGGTTTTTCATAATTAAAAAAAAAACTTTCGGTGTGCTTTTGTTTTTATTATGGAAGACTACAAATAGAAATAAAGATTAGTTTTCTCCACATACCTATCAACCAATTTACGAAGCGATTTTTGCAAAAAAAATATTCCACAGGTACGTACGTACCTGTGGAATATTTTTTTTACGTGCTAAGCTAGTACAGCTTATTATCTTGCGAATAATTGGATTATGAGTTTGAGTTATCTTAAGATTGTGATGTAAGTATTTTGATTGATTTATTATTCTAATAGGTAGGTATTAGAGCAAATAAAGTTAAGCGATGTCCAAATATTTTCACCATAATATAATCATTAATTCTTTTTTTTAAATACAGTCTATTCTGCTTAATTTTGGGACGAATCTCATAGAACAGAAACTAAACCAAGAATCTAATAGTAAATGTATATGTTTGATTGGGTCAACATTCCGCTTAATTGGCATATAAAATTTAAGATTCCCACTTTTTTAGAGAATTTTTAAATTGATGAAACTGGCCTCTATTATCGTGCTACGCCAGATGGATCCTTATGCTATAAACACATTGCACTGTCTGGCTATAAAGAAGCGATGTCAGGTACTGACATAGGAAAGAGTGTTAGATCTCGATGCTTTGAGGGTTTAAGAATGGAGGGCTGAAATTTTTCTACATTGACTTACTAGTTATTGGGACCAAAATTTATAATTTAAACAAAGAAAAAATTTGCTGTTTGTTGACAATTGTGGGCCATACCCCCATTTAGACAGTCATACAGCTGCATGGGATTTCTCCCTCCTACACTTAATATCACATTGTTAGTGCAAGAAAAAAAAGTGATATTCGCTTCATTGGGACGCAATGACCAAGTCCCCACGTGCCCCAATTAAGGGAATCAACTGTAGGTAATACCTTTTTCAAAATAAAAAGATCTTTCAAAAAAAGCAAAACAAAAAAATTGTTTGATTAAGCTGCAGCATGGCTCAGTAGTTGGTTGTGTACAATGGTTAGGGGGTTCCTATCCCAGGTGGCAGCGGTTATCTTATCTTTACTCCTACACCTTATCTATCACCAGACACCAGGTGTGCTGCAAAAGTAATGAGATTGGTTTTTTTTTATTTACGAAAGTTTTAATTTTTTTTCAAACATCAATGTTATCCAATGCTGTAGAAATGAGATTGTTACGCAGAATATGCGGAAATAGACTGAGTGATATATTAGCGTAGTGCCGTAAGCCTGGCATAAAATTATGACGAAATAACATGTAATGCCTTTTTTTATCTTTGGTTTTACTGATTATTTAAGTAATTTTTTAATAATTAGTATTTTTGTTGTATAGGCGTGGATTTCAGATCACAAGGGCACGGTTTTTTTACTTGAAATTCTACCCGGGGTTGACGTGTCTCAGGTTGGAGGAGACCGGTCGACTGGGAAAAATTTGAAAAATAAGTTCAGCCGGCTATAATCCTACCTTTGCATTATTTAATTTATTTTTTAAACAGTGTCATGAAACTAGTAACCTATATAGATTAAGTTATATGGATTGGAATTAGATGGTATTTAGAGCATTTGGTGAATAAAATGCTCCATAAAGGATAGCTACGCAGGGCTGCTACCTAGATCGCTTGCAGTGTTGCCAGTCTCATTACTTTTCTTCCAGACTGCGTATATGGCGTACTGCCAATTTATTTTTTATCAACTGTTGTTTTATTTATTATTTATGTTTTGTTCTGTGTAATTGTTGTTGGGAAGATATTAATATAAGATATTCTACCTTCAATTCAGACTGGATTTACATTCCCAGCAGTTATAAAACAAGATGGGGTGCTGCTGCTCAACGAGTACAGAGGAAACTCCATCAAGGTGATCACATTAATGTTGCTACAACAAATGTATGAATGAATGAAAATGTATTTCCTTATTACTTACAGTTACAATTAGAAAACATATTTAAACGGTTACAAAGTAGTTGGAAATTTTACTGCCTCACTAGACATGGTCTGAGGCAGTACAAGATGTTAAGTATTGCTATTTATAATATAATATTTAACTAACTGAATTTGTTATTTCGAAAATGGATTACCTACTTGTATAAAATTGATTTTGTTTAATATGAAGTGGTTGGTAGCTCAACGGCTACAGCGTACTGAAGGTCGTGAGTTCAAATCCTGGTGCTGTCCATTTTCAATACACAACTTTTCGTTCGGTGAAATAGTGTTTTTTTCTTTAATATACCTATTTATTTATTTAATATACCTATTTATTTATTTAATATACCTATTTATTCATTTAATATACCTATTTATTTATTTAATATACCTATTTATTTATTTAATATACCTATTTATTTATTTAATATACCTATTTATTTATTTAATATACCTATTTATTTATTTAATATACCTATTTATTTATTTAATATACCTATTTATTTATTTAATATACCTATTAATTTTTTTTAATATTCCAGGTATATATTGTAAAAAAATTGTAAGAAATTCCATCCAAATAAATTTATTTATCCTACAACTCTCTTAGATGAGCGATCTCGTGCCCATGGCAGAACTTGCGGCCCATGTGTATCAAAATTGTGAAATGAATGTGAATAAAAGAAAGGTATAAATTGAAAAAAAATAGTACAGTGGGTGTAGATCTGAATGGGATGAATGTATGCGCTCTGATGTATGCAGACGACCTAGTATTGATGGCTGAAAGCGAATGTGATTTGCAAGAACTTGTGACGCATGTTTATCAAAATTGTGAAATGAATGTCAATAAGACAAAGGTGCTTGTTTTTATAAGAGAAGATTTAAGAACGCAATGTTGTGTGAAAGTGAAGGAGTATGTGTATTCAGGTAGTTTACTTGGTAGAGATGGAATACCAAATAATGGGTGTATGGAATAGGAGAAAATGTATGCGAGAACAATAAAATAAAATAAAAAACAATTATCTGACTTACAATGAATTTCAGGAGAACTACACAGTCGAGTATTGAATCTCCGTGCAGGGTTATTCAGGCTCAGCCGGAATTTGACCGGCCTGGAACAGCCAGAAGGTATGCTGCCTTTCATTATCCAGACAGCGTGAGACTTCCAGATTGTTGATTGATATTCAAAGTATGACATATTAAAATGAAACTCTTTCAAAAGCCACCATACAGGCAGCAGAATATTTTATTTTCATAATTCCATACAACAGTCAAATTTAAATTAGAGAGGAAGGAAGTGAAGACAAAATAAATCATAGATTATTGAAATAAATTACGGTGAGATTGTATATGGTTGTAAAGTTAATGTTTAGAGATCGCTGCGCTCCACGAAGCTATCTGACATTTCAAATCCCATACAAATGAAATTGGGTTTTTTGTTTAATTTTTTTTTAACCATAAACAATGTTTTTAAGATGTTTTTTTCCTGTACAATAATTAGCATTAATCCTATTTTATTTTGTTTCTCTAAGAAATAATTTATTTTTCTGGATCTGATTCCATACAAAATGTATGGAAGAGTGGAGCGAAAAACCAACACCACCTATGCAGTATAAAAATATTTTGTTTCCTACCTTTTAAAATATCAACAGGTCATGGACCCAGTAAGTGGATTTACATTAAAAGTGTTAAATGGAAAAGAAGATTATGCAACATGGAAGTTTCGCATGAAAGCATATTTGATAGATTGTAACTTGTGGGAAGCAGTAAATGGTTATCCAGAAAGTGATAAAACTGATGAAATTACTAAAAATCGAAAAGATGAAAGAGCTCTAGCAAAGATTTGTCTTACATTAGGACAATCCGCTATTCCACATATACACAATTGCAAAAAAGCAAAAGCAGCATGGGACAAATTAAAAGGCGCCTATGAAGATAGTGGTATGGGTTCGAAGCTACACCTACAAAGGAAATTATACCGTTTTAATTTAAAGGATTTTAAAAGCATTGAAGAATATCTCACAGCCATCATGTCAACAGCACAAAAGCTTTCAGATATAGGTAAAGTTATTCCAGATGAAGATTTGGCCGCAATAATACTTGGTGGGCTGACTGAAAGGTACGATCCCATGATTTTAGCTCTAGAAAGTTCAGATGTAAAAATCACGACAGAAATTATTAAAAATAAATTGATTAATGATATGGGCAGAGAAAATCAAAGTAACAATAATGAAAAAGTGTTCTCATCAAATACATTCAATAAAAGGAATGACAGATTCAAGAAAAAAGAAATAATCTGTTTTAATTGTCAACGTAAGGGGCACAAACGGCCAGATTGTCCTCTTCTTAAGAAAAATAATAATAAAAAAGGTGAAACATCATTATATACGAATACTTATAATGAAATATCTGATTTATGGTATGTGGATTCTGGAGCGACTGCTCATATGACATCAAATAAAAGTTTATTAAAGAATTTCACATCAACAGATAATCTAGAAATAACAGTGGCTAATAACCAGAAAATATTTAGTACAGGAAAAGGTGATGTACCTGTTTCAAAGTCTAACAGTGAGATAAAGTCAATAAGTGATGTTCTGTATGTTCCAGAAGTAAACGCCAATATTTTATCAGTGTCTAAATGTATTTCCAAAGGTTTTAAAGTATTATTTAATAAAGATGGAGCTCATATTATGTCAAACGAAACAAAAGTTACAGGAAATGTTATATTAAAAGCACCCCTGCATAATGGGCTATACAAATTCAGTGTGAATGATAGTGAAAAGGTGTATAATGCCTATAACATAAATAAGCAAAGATTGTGGCATAGTAGACTTGGACATCTATGTCGATATGGTATGAACTTACTATCAAATGGTATGGCAGATGGTTTGGATTTTACACCTGGTGAAGATAAAGATATATGTACAGCATGTCATGCTGGAAAACAATCTAGACAGCCTTTTAAAAATATACCATATAAAGCAGCAAGAAACAAATTAGAGTTAATACACTCAGACTTGTGTGGACCTTTTAGCGTTGAATCTTTTGAAGGTAACAAGTACATGTTATTATTTATTGATGACTTTTCAAGAATGATTTTTGCCTACTTCATTAAATCAAAAGATGAGGTATTGGATAAATTCATAGAATTTAAAGCTTTTGTTGAGAAACAAATGGATAGAAAAATCAAGATTCTTCGAACAGACAATGGCACCGAATATGTTAACTATAAATTTGAGAATTTATTAAAATGTGAGGGTATACAACACCAGACAAGTATACCGAGGACTCCTGAGCAGAATGGTCTGGCGGAAAGGACCAATCGGAGTATAATAGAAAAGGCAAGATCTATGCTCCACGGAGCTAAATTATCACAAGCATTTTGGGAAGATGCAGTAAGAACTGCTGTATATATTAAAAACAGATCCCCTCATAGATCATTATATAAGACGACACCACAAGAAAAATGGACAGGCATTCGTCCAAATCTTTCACATTTAAGAGTATTTGGATGTAGAGCTTTGCTACATGTTCCTAAAGAAGAACGTAAGAAGTGGGATTCTAAGACCAAAGAATATATTTTTGTTGGATACAGTGAAAATAAAAAGGCATATAAATTTAGAGATATAATATATCCTAGAAAAATAGTGCATGGAAGAGATGTCACTTTTATGGAAGAAAATTTCTCTAGTAATAAGGAGGATAGTAATAAAAATGATCATTCTTCAAAGGAAAAAGTTTCTGGAGATCGTAACATTTCTACTGGATTTGAAAAATTGTATGATGATAATGCAACCCATAATGAGGATGTTGTAGATTCACAGGATTCATCCACAAAAGATGATGAATCAGAAGAAGACTGTGAATCAGGTGAAGAAGATGACGTATCAGATCAGGAAATTGACCCTGATATATCTACATCTCTAGATACCAACCTGAATGAAGCAGAATTTAGACATGACGACCCATCTACGAGTAGTCAGCAACACAAATATCCAAAACGAGAGCGCAAGAATAAAAACTATAATGATTATGTACTTTATAAAGTAGAATCAAAATTATCGAGTGAACCTCTAACTGTAGAAGAGGCTTTATCTAGAAAAGACAGAGATAATTGGGTTAAGGCCATGCAAGAAGAGTACAAGTGCCTTATGAAAAATGATACTTGGGAATTAGTAGAACGAAAGGATGAACAAAAAGTTATACCTTGCAAGTGGGTTTTTAAATTAAAAAAAGATTCAAAAGGAGACATTTTAAAATACAAAGCAAGATTAGTGGCAAAGGGTTTTACACAGACATATGGTATTGATTATAATGAAACTTTTTCACCCGTTGTCAGAGACTCCACTATTAGATTGTTGATTGCATTAGCAGCTAATTGTAATATGAGCATTGACCACTTGGATGTCGAAACAGCCTTTTTAAATGGATCACTGAGTGAAACCATTTTTATGGAGCAACCAGAATATTTCAAAAATGGAAATGATGTTTGTTTTTTGAAGAAATCCATCTATGGTTTAAAACAAGCTTCAAGGGTATGGAACATAACAATGAAAAATTTTTTTAGTAAAGAAAATTATGTTCAATCAAAACATGAACCCTGTTTATTTAGTAAAAGAGTCCAAGATAAGGTGATTTATGTAACAGTTTATGTCGATGACATACTCATTTTTACCAACAGTAATGAGTTGAAAGAAAGATTAAAATATGAATTAAAAAGAAATTTTCAAGTTAAAGATTTGGGAGAAATTAAACATGCTATTGGATTGAATTTTACAAGGAATAATACAAATGAAATTAGAATTGATCAAAAGCACTACATATATGAAATATTAAAAAGATTTGGCATGGAAAATTGTAAACCAGTCTCGACGCCTGTGGATATAAGTTTAATGAAAAGTCAGGGACAAAAATTATCAAATGTACCCTATCAGTCATTGATTGGCATGTTGATGTATTTGTCCGTTAAAAGTAGACCAGATATTGCATATATTACATCTTATTTATCACAATTTAATAATAACCATACAGATGTACATTGGAAAATAGCCAAGAGAGTACTGCGATACTTGAAAGGAACTATTAATTATTCCCTGTGTTATAGGAAGACTAACAAACCATTAGAAGGATATTCAGATGCAGATTATGCTAATAATATAGATAGACATTCGTTTACTGGTTATGCTTTTGTATATGCAAACAGCCCAATTTCATGGATGAGCAGAAAACAGAAGAGCGTATGTCATTCATCTACCGAATCAGAGTATGTGGCCTTATCGGAAACATCCAAGGAAGCAATTTACTTACAGAGATTATTGGCTGAAATATTGAATAAAGAAGAGAGCTCAATAAATCTATATAATGATAATCAAAGCGCCATAAGAATAGCTGAGAATACCGTTTTCCACAATAGAATCAAGCATGTAGATATAAAGTACCACTTCATTAGAGAACAAGTCGAGGATGGGAAGATAAAATTATCCTACATGAGCACGGAGGAAATGCCAGCATTTCCATTTTCAAGAAAGCCTTAGTGGTGCGTCACATTGTGAGGCCCAGCATTCGCTTGCCTATATCTGTATGTACTTACCTGTACGCTATGATATCTGTCTACACGCCGGCGGCCTGGTGACGCGAGAGGAAAAAATGGCCGCCAGCGCTAAGGCCTTCTTATATAAGTGGTGTTGCGAAAAGCTGTCAAATGACGTCACTCTTTACACACGTATTCTCAACAGAGATGTCTATATATATAATAATTAGTTCTCTAATTAAATACCTAGTAACTTATTCTAATAAAAATGTTTGAACATTTTAGAAGAAGTACTGAGTACATTCATGACCTGCTACCATCTTTCACTATATACCGGGGAACTGCAACCAGGTCAGTTACGTATAATTATTTTTGTTTATCCGCCACATGTTGGGAAACACTAATTCCTTATAAACTTCCAGGAGAACTACTGATGGGGACGATGCACCAGTATTTACCATAGCACACAACACTAACAGCCAGTAAGTGGGAATTACTTATTAGCAGAGAGACCAGATCCTGGAGTAACTCATGTTTATGTTTAGATCTTGGCAAATATTTGAGACCCATCACAACTCTTGTTTTGCATATTACTGGCACAAAGGGAGATGAATTGGCAGAAAGTATGACCCTTAAACTAGACGCTTGAGGTCTCTTTCTCACAATATATTCTGGACAAGGACAGACCTTTTAAAAATAGCAGCTGATCCCATACCAACCATCAAGCAGACCAGCCAGGAGGTCCAGGCATAGCTGGACATCCACTTTCCAGGAGCAAGTACATTCAAGAGAAGACAGGACTCTTTATTCTTTCTTATCATCCTTAGGCCATTAGTTTGGGACTTGGAATAGTCAAAGTATACAAAAGTAAACAATAAAAACACAATAGGTATACATAATAAAAATGCATCATGCACCCTACTTGCAGGTTTGGAAAAAAAATACATTTAAAGATTAAAGAATAATATCAAAACTACTTTGAGTGTAAAGGGCTCAAAATAGCTTTTACGTCAACCGATTTACAAAATGGGCACCAAGTAACAAACGGTAGAACTAAACAAAAATTAAACTTAAATAACAAATAGAGTCAACAGTCCCATTTAGCATATCGTCAGTATTGTAAAATGCTTGTTCAACTAGATATTTCTTCACCTGTCTCTGAAACCCCAATGAATTAAGTGCTCTGACACTATGAGGCAACTTGTTAAACAAACGTATACTACTGCAGATGTAACTTTTTGAAATGTTTGCCAATCTATCTTCCATCGTTTACCCTAGTGTGTATAATGATCTAGATTAAGAACTTAACTTAGATTAACTCAGTCCTAGAAGAATTAGTTTTTTAATCAACTTGTTAGTTCAGTACGTTCTAATTTTATTTTGAGATTTATTTATTTATTTTTAGCTGCGAGAAGTGTGCATACGCCATTTCAACTTGTGTTAATATGCATGTTTCAACATTTTAGGAGAAGTACACCCCGCAATCCTGACCTGATGCCATCTTTCGCTAGACCCCAGAAAACTACAACCAGGTCAGTGTTGTATCATTATTTGTTTATCCACCACATGTTAGGGAAATAAAAAATGAATTATAATATCTTGTGAGGAGGTCATAAGCGTTGCGCAAGATGGAGCGCAATGGAGAGCTCTTGTTGCCTCTAAGTGGGGCGTAAAGGGAGTAGTTAGTTAGTATCTCATTGAGAGTTGCGCCCTCCCATACCCCTGGATGTTTCAGGAACTATGTTCAAAGTTAGTATATGATATTTCCTTGAAACTGTGAATTATTAAAGTGGGATTGTGAGACTTTGCGTTTACAAATAATTCATAGATAGAGGCAGCTGTGTGAGTCCATTGGTAAAATATGCTTTCCAACTTGTGTTAATATGAATGTTTTGACATTCTAGAAGTACACCCTACAATCGTGACGTGGTGCCATCTTTCACTAGACCCCAGAGAGCTACACCCAGGTCAGTTATATCATTATTTGTTTAGGTATCCACCACAACTTGTCATATAAGTCGCACTGAAAGTTGTACAGTGGTACTAATAGCAACTACCTTATAACACCAATATAGCTGTTATGAAATTTGGTATCCGGAAAGTAGAAAATTCACTACAAAAAAAGGTCATTCTCAAAATTTGGTATCCGGAATGTTACAAAATTCGGTATCCCATAAAGGACTAGTTTATCTTAGGGAGGAAAAGTAATGGGAAAAATAATACCAAACCACCTATAATAGTTTGGTTTTTTGTAACACCCAACACCTGGCAACTCTGGTACAAACCAGTACCAATATTCCAATGTTCATTGATATAAATACAATTGCTTGAAAATAATAATAAAAACATAACCTAAAAATTTTATGTGCGTGAAAATATGAGGAGTGCAGTAGTAGCCTGTCTCAATAAATGTTGTTTTTCCACCTTCCTACCTGAGAGTAGCCAGGAATAAGGTTGCCATATGTAGAAAACAGATTCCCACGCGCGCCAACTTGCGCAAAGAATGTTGTCTATGGTTTCAGTGCATTTAAATGGGTTTGCTGGAAAGGGGGTTCCTGCTTTTGCTGTGCGTATCCCCATTCAAATGCATAGTAACATTCTTTGGTCGCCAGTCGGCATGGGTCGGAATCGGTGTTCTACGTGTTTTCTCCCATAGAAACTATGCATGGTATAATTTATTCCGTGTTTTTTCTCATTCTGCATGTCCTTCTATTGGTATGGCTGATAAGATTTCTGAATATTTTATTTCAGATTTGAGAGAGACCCTTCGGGATCATTTTTCACATCTGATTATAATCTTCATCCTCTTCTGAGAGTAACAGAGCCTCACATTTATCCTCCGTTAAGTGTTACCATTCTGAAGAACATCAGATGTGTTGATTCCACAGAGCCTTCAGACCTGCAGTTGGTAGCCCTGTCCCCCGGGTTGGAGTATGACAGTGTCAAAAATCTGTTCATGAAAACCACCCAGCCCCACTACAGGGTGCTGAGGATTGTGAAGATAGTCAACAAGTGGCTGGAAATAATGTTCCATCTTAA